>WSFP011537834.1:0-11769 GCA_009831015.1 Picea engelmannii
AAATTCAACAAACGCAAGTAGCCAATGCACCCAATCGCATCTGATACTGGCGAACCGAGAAGGCGCAGAACATAATTTAACTACCTTTCAACCCAATTACTCATGCATACCTTTGCCTTGATAAATATTCATACACAGAAAATCAACAATTTTTCACAATCTACGCATGCGTGCTTTCGACATTAGAGAGATGCATATACAAGAAATTTAACTATTATTCAATACAAATATACACATGCGTACCGTAGCCAAAGGCGAAGAACTAGAAGTGATTGTCTTGCGCTCGCGCTTCATCCAAGTCCTGCTTTCCAACCGATGAGACCTCACCGGTACCTCTCAGCCAACGCTAGGGGTACTATTCTCCCCCCCTGAGCCCCCTGAGCCACAAAGGGGCCACGCACACAATACCAGGGAATGCTAGTGCCCAGCTCCCCTCGCAAGGTCGAGCTACCACTTGTTACCCGAGTTGTGTATCCCAACTCCGACAAGAGAAATCCAGTCGAGATAAAATTCTGGCAGCGTAACCTTACGCAAACCAGACGTGATCCATACTCCTCATGTGACATCCTTTTTATTAAGTTTTCTTAGCGATTAGTTTCCCAAACCCTCATTAGATTCTTTTTATTAAATTTAATTAGGATAAACATCCCTCGTACACATGTCACTCGATCCCTTAGTTGCACCAAAAAATCAATTTATTAATTAATTAAATCAGCCTATTTCCCTCACCCGCCTAAAAGCGCTCCTAAAAACGCTCTTCGGTGTCCCTTTATTCCCTTGCATTTCTTAAATGACTTATGCCTTACTTAAAACCTAGTTGATTTCACAAATAGAAAGTTCCAAAGGCTAGATTCCCTACTAAGTTAGACATTACCCTTTTTCTTTAAGTTTCCCTTTTTTTTAACTAAGTTCAGAATTAGCAAGTTTAGACAAAAAACACCATTTACCCCTTTTAATAATTAAACCTTCATTAAATTTTTTACTTTAATTATTAATGCTTGAATTTTCTTTACCCCCTTCTTGTTACATGTTCATTTAGCTTCTTTTTTTTTTGTTCACATATTCTACTTAGACCTAGGTTTTAAATTCACTAGGCTTGGCGACAGTTTTTTTTTTAAGGGAAAAAATTGTTATTAAACTTTACTCATACCCTCATTCATTTTAAGGTTGACCAAGTCCTAAGGAGGCATAGTTTTCTAGGCACTAGGTTTAATAAATCACCATAGTTAAAATCACGACGTGCCCTTCAGGACGCACTATGAGCTCCAAGGGTGCCACTTGCCTCTTTTCGTTTTATTTGCGTGATGTGCCCTTCAAGACGCACTACGTTCTCCAAGGGTGTCACTCGCCTCTTGACTGAGTTTGGTAGACGTCAAACCCCCGGAGTCAATACTCCATCAGGTGATATTGTGGGAGACTAAGGGCCTTTAAGGAATAAGGACCCTGCCTTATTGCGCGCCCCTTTGAATCATCGTGAGCAACTGCCACAGTCTTCCCTCACGGCATCGTGGATCTCTCGAACTAGGTAATCATTAACCTACAGTTCGAGCCACTGCAGGAGTGCTAGTAGGTTGTGGTAGGGATGTTTCCACACCTCTCCCTCAATGTCTCTCATTGTCGTGCGTGACCCCTTTACTCCAAATGTGAGTCTGGTTGGCAAGTTATTGTCAGCCTGCATCCATCAATGAAACATGTCAGCTATAACAATCAACATCATAATATCTAGTCATACGTCACATCAGTAATATCAAAAACATTGAAACCGTAACAGTCCATTCCCTGACTCGATCCGGAGTCTAAGGAGATCCATCGATGCCATCGACATCCTCTAATGTCCAGAGTCCTGCACACTCAGGAGAACCCAGTCAATAGCACATGTCAATGTAAATATAGCAAAAATAACATATCATCAGAACCACAACATCTCATAATCATAATCAAAACAACCAATCGTATAATGAACCAAATCACTTGCATGCAAGTGTCCTCAAATAATAAGTCTACTCAGTACGCGCAAGAGCGGGATGTTACACCCTTCATTCTCATGTGAGCTACTCCAGTAATTTTCCATTGAACATAGGACTATATATTTATACTACATTTTTTCATTTCTCTTTTTTTTCAATAAGTTTTATTTCAAGCACCTACTTTGTAGTTTCTAATGAAATTAAAGAACACCATTCATATTAAAACACACAACATGCAATTTGCTTAAACTTCACGTCTTGATTTTGTGTGTTGTGATTGAAGAAGAAGGAGTACCACCCTATATAAACAAACAAATAAGGGGAAGCCATCTAATTGCTTCCCTAGGCGTGTTATTTGCTTTCCATTCTATTGTATGGACATGGTCTTGCATTTTAATTGAACCCAAAAAAAACGTAATTCAAATCAACAACATACATACCTTCGTTAGAAAAAGTATAACTAATTTCGTTTCAATCCTTACTTCTTTGTAGGTGAAGGCAAAAATGGGAACTCTTTCCCTATCTATAAGGTAAGTGTAGGTGAACAATTATATTCGTCGAGCATTGCCCAAAAAATCATGAAATTATTGTTTAATTCTATCGGTGATATTAAAGAGTATCAAGGCCTACATATATGCTTTTATACCTTAAAATGAAATACAAAGATAGGTGAAGATGTGTCAAAATAATGCGACAAAGTAGTCCTTTTATATTTTTGTTTTCAGTTATTGCATATTTTGTTATGTTGTGGCATATGGGGCACATCAAATACATATAATATAGTAGATATTTAGTTTTATTGATTGTACAGGGTGGGCCACATTGGTCATACAAGAACTTATATGCGTATTTATATTAAGTTATATGCGTATTTATATTAAGTTCCAGAACCATGGTTAAGTATTTTAGTGAAACAAATAAATGAATAATTAATTTTATTTACAAAATTACGTGAACATTGATGTGGGTGGAAATTGAATAGTTATAAATTAAATGTGAAAAATCCAGTGGATGGGTACTTAGTGGGAGGTTAACAAATTCTTCCCTTTCTAGTTAGTAACTTGTTCAATGAAATTTTTAACTAAAGTTTTTGCAAGTACTTAGGTGATAAGCGCTCTGGCGATTTTGGCGCCCATGGCGTTTTTGAACCAGACTTTGGCACCAGCACTTGCATCTGGCGGAACTATGATTGTTTGCCCTTTCACAGACGGTCACTGGTCTCTTACAACCTACGGTATTCTTCTTGCAGTCGACACAGCTATTTCTCATACAACTTTTTCGCCTTACTCCTACCTTCAGGCTGGTATCATCGACCACTGAGCGGTCTCACACTATCCAACCAGCTTCATTTTCTTACTTTTCTCATTTTATTACACTCATTTTTTGTTTTACTCGGTCAGACAGCTTCTCAATCCCCCAGACCATTTCCGAGCTCTACTCTTTCCCAACAGGCAGTTTCTCAATCCCCCAGACCATATCCGAGCTCTTCTCACTTTCCAACACTAACTTTGGTCTCCCCGAACTGCTCTGAGGCTCACCTGACAGCTCTCCTACCACTGACTACTTTTCATTTAAAATTAATCCTTTAGCGGTCGGATCCTCCTCCCTACCAGTGAAAACAGTCCGTGACCTACGCCCTCCAGTATTATTCACTCTTAATACTGCACATGGGGACAAAAGAAGGGTGCACTCTTGTCGGGAACCTGGGGGACCCAAGGGACCACCCAGAAACTCTGTCCAAGATTGATGATCTCTGTGCATCTTACTATCAGTCCAACAAGACAACAGTCGCACCTTCACACCCACCTTCTTGTCACTTTCCTCCCATCTTTTCTGCTGGGCCACATCAGTTTCCTGCAACTCTAACAGAAGACCCGACCCTTCCCTTTTTGGACGAGTCTTACCCTGTCTCATGTCCCCAAAAAACCCGTTCATCTCCACTCAACAGGACTTCGGTGCATCAGTCCACCCTCTTTAAATCTGGACCACAGAAGCGCCCACAGAAAGTTTGGAAGCCCAAACGCAGGCATCCCAAACTTGTATTGGGTATGGATATCGGGTTGACCGAAGCTTGCAACTTAGCATTGTGTGCTTTGGTTGGCCGAGTTGCCTACAAACAGAACTGCAAGCAGAAGCTCGAAGACTGGATGGAGTCGACCTGGAAACCTATTCTCGGTTACCTTCCAAAGTTTCACCAGTTACAACACGGATGGCTTGGATTCATTTTTAAGTCCATGGACGACTCAGCATTAATCCTGAGAGACTTTTGGCCCATCGACGGGGGAAGTCTCATGCTGAAGCGTTGGAGACTAGGTTTTAACCCGGCTACAGAATTCTTTAGCTTCCGACACACCTGGGTACTCCTCCCAGGCCTCCCTCTCCAGCTTTGGAACCCGAAAGCACTTGAAAGGATTGGAGCATCTCTAGGGCGCTTTCTCAAATTGGACTCCAACATGTTTGAAGCAGCAGACAGAAGAATGGCTCGGATATATGTGGAACTAGATATACAAGATGGTTTAGCCGAGGTATTGGAGATTGACTGGCGAGGAAAGATCCACACACAGAGGCTTGACTATCTGGGCATTCCTTTCCGCTGCTCCTACTGCAGAATAACTGGGCACTTGAGAAGAGATTGTTACAAGTTCCCCCCACCTGAGGATATCTTGGACCCAGCAGAAGAGGCAAATTTCAACGGATATATCTCTTCTCCAAACTTACCACCTGACTCACAGTTCCATCAAAGTGAAGACTCGAGTCCAGAAGAAACACTGGTGAGTAAGATACAAGAACTTTGTCCTTCGTTCTACAGTACACTCACGTCCTCGAATAAGATTTTCATTTCCGAACTTCCCTTTTCCCGCTTGTCTCCCAATCTCTCATCCACCTTACATAATACATCCATTGAACCCCCCTTATCAAACACAACCCCCCCATCAGTTGTTGTCCCTACACCTCCCTCCGAACCACATACTACTTTACACACCCCCCCATCAGTTGCTGTCCCTACACCTCCCTCCGACCCACTTTCTACTTTTCACACCTCTTCTTTACTACCACCATCGGAGACAGACCCTTTCATCGTAGCTGAAGTCTCTCAAGAACCTTTTGTCCTGGCGGGTTACACTGAACCCTCTCACTCGGCTTCACAACTGGATACTGTTCTACGGGATGCTACCCAGGATTCACAACTTCCTTTTGAATCGATCCCCCTACACATCTATCATGGGAAACAAAAATTTCCTAGCTCAGGGATTCTACCCGACCAACCTTCTTCCTCAAGACAGAATCCCAAAACTGAGCTGAAACCATCCTGGTCAAGAGGAGCTGGCCTGGAACTCTCTCCTCTAAAAACTCGCAGTGCAAGGAAAAAGACCTTGACGGGCTCGGCTTCAGTGGCAGTTAACATTCCTAATCAAACACAAGGGGCACTTAGAGGCATCAAAGCCCTTTCTAGAGGTAATCCATGATCTTGTTATCCCTCAATATCAGAGGGGTCGGAGGACCTCTGAAACAAGCCTCCTTCAGAAGAATCATTGATCGGACTCAGCCTTCCATCATCTTCCTTCAAGAAACCCTGGTTGCTGCATCGGTGGCTCGTGACTTCATGCACCTCCTTCGACCGAGCTGGATTTCATGTGCGGCAAGCTCAGTGGGAACTTCTGGAGGCCTATTGGTTACATGGAACCCTGCCTACTTTAATCTCTCTCCGATGCTCAGTCCTGGTGGTATTTTGCTTTCAGGGACCTGCCTTGAACTTAATCGTCAGATCAATTTTCTCAACGTTTATGGCCCCTGTACGGGACGCAGAGACTTCTGGCAGCGACTGGACAATCTGGGACTTCTGGCAGCAGACAACCTCATACTTGCCGGAGACCTGAATTTAACTACCAGCCCTCTTGAAACTTGGGGAGACTTGGCTTTGTTTGACTCACTCACAAGTTTCTTCCAGCAACTTTTCTTCAAAAACGCGCTGATTGACATTAAACCACCGGAGATCCTACCGACCTGGAGTAATGGTAGACAAGGGGCTGCAAAAATTTCAAAAAGACTCGACCGCTTTTTGATAGCCGAGAGCTTACTTCTCCCTTCATACAACACTCGGGCCTGGGTTAATTTGCCTTTCGTGTCCGACCACGCTCCGATTTGTCTCCAGATTGGAGAAGGACGCATCCACAAGGGTCTACCATTCAAATTCAACGCTCAGTGGTTGAAGGATCCGACTTTTAACACCCTGGTTAACTCAGTTTGGGCGGACGACTCTCTTGTCACTCCAGGAGACGCGCAGGGAAATTTGTATCGTAAGCTTAACTCTCTAAAAGCTCACTCGATACAGTGGCTCAAGGAAAAAAAGGAAAGGGATCACACCAAACTCAACAGCATAGAAACAGAGCTGGAATTTCTCCTGTTACAACAGTTAAAACTTCCCAACAGTGTGACAACATCGCACAGGATCCGTTGCTTAGAGAATGATAGAAACAATCTGCTACGGGACGAGGAGGAGAGATGGCGCATCAAGAGCAGGATGCTCTGGTTGGCAGGGGGTGACAAGAATACTAGATTTTTTCACAGAGTGGTCTGTTCCCGCAGAGCTAAAAAACAAATTTGGGAGATTGAAGATTCTACTGGTTCCATATACCAGTCACAGACTGAGATCAAGTCGGCGGCATTCTCATATTTCAAATCCTTCTACAATGCACCGCCCGCTCCTTCTCTAGATGCACAGACTCAAACAGCAAGTCTTTTCCCAAGGATGATCTCACCCGAGGAGGCAACTCTAATACATGCTCCTTGTACAAAGGAAGAACTCCTCGCAATTATCAAAAGCTTCAAAAGAGAAAAAAGCCCAGGTCCCGACGGCTGGTCGGTTGAACTCTTTCTTGTTTACTTTGACCTAATGTATCAGGATATCCTGGATGTCATAGAAGACTCGAGAACAAGAGGGACAGTTAGCTCCTCTTTAAACAAAACCTTCTTGGTCTTGATTCCGAAGTCAAACCTCTCCAAGCATTTTAATGACTTCCGCCCCATTTCACTCTGCAATATTTGCTATAAAATTATCTCAAAGCTCATAGCTGTTAGAATCCGACCCTTTCTCTCCCGGACACTTTCAGAAGAACAGCTCGGCTTCCTCAACGGAAGACAAATCCTTGATGTTGTCGTAGTGGCACAAGAGTGCATACACAGCATTAAAACTAAAAAGTTACAAGCCATTCTCCTAAAGCTGGATCTTAAAAAGGCTTTTGACTGTGTAAATTGGAATTTTCTTCACCTCATTCTTATCCAGAGCGGTTTCGGCACTATTACATCAAATTGGATAATGGGTTGTATCTCCTCGGCAACACTGGCTGTATTAATCAATGGTGAAGCTACAAAGGCCTTTCATTGCAAAAGAGGCCTCCGACAGGGCTGCTCTCTCTCTCCCCTACTTTTCATTCTGATCTTGGAAGGACTCAGCATCCTACTAAAGAACAAACAAGCGGAGGGCCACCTGAAAGGTGTCAAAGTGGCAGGGCTGACTTATATTCTACATATTCTTTTTGCTGATGATGTTTTGATCTTGACAACTGCAGATTTTGCTGAGTGGTCCATCATACATTCGATCCTATCAACATTTTGTGAAGTCTCTGGATTAAACATCAATGTATCTAAATCCTCCTTCCTTTCTTCTCTCGTGCAGGAGCCCATAAAGCGAGACTTAAGAGCTCTCTTTGGAATAGATTTCCTTGAGCTCAAGGAGGGCTTCTCCTATTTAGGATTTCACTTAAAATCCTCCAGATACACTGTAAAATATTGGGCATGGCTCTTGGACAGATTCGAACAGAAAATACTCAACTGGAAACACAGGTTTCTCTCGATTGGGGGAAGATTTGTTCTGATTAAAGCCGTGCTAGAAAGCCTTCCGGTCTCTTGGATGGCAATAGCACACTTTCCAGCTTCCTTATTGAAATCGCTCCGGCAAATCTCCTTTAATTTTCTGTGGGCTGGCTGCAACAAGACTAGATGCTTTCATCTCAGCAATTGGCAGGATCTTTCAAAGCCAAGATCGATGGGGGGTTGGGGCCTAAAAAACCTGCCCCTCTTTCACAAAGCGCTCACGACCACTACCTTTTGGCGAATTTTAACTTGTACAGGACTCTGGAACTCTGTCATTACAGCTAAGTATTTACACCATCTCCCAGTGCATATTTGGATCAGATTTGCTAAAACACATCCACCTACAGGGTCGCCGACCTAGAAACATTTATCATCTTCCCTCCCTATCATTTTAAAAGGACTCTCTTGGTACCTAGGGGACGGGCACCTGATAGAAGTTGGAAATGATTGCATTTTGGGTCTGGGCAGCAAAGCGTGCCTCTCTCCATCGCTGCGGGACTGTCTTCATGGAAAAAATTTACATTTCCTTCAACAGTTCCTCCGCCCATCTATTTCCGACCCACTGTGCGAATCATGGCTAAGCGGACTTGACCTTCATCTCAATCCTTCACACAGGACTGAATGGGACGGCTTCATAAGACAACTCAAGGCCACCGGAGTGAGACTTCAGCCACAGCAAGACTCCCTTATCTGGATCGGGGGCGACCGATCGGGTTTTTTATCAGCAAAGAACGTTTATCTAGCTCTGGCAGCTCAACACTGGAAGACTGTCATTCCGTTTTGGAGACAGAGCATTTGGAGAGAACACGGCCCTCTGAAACACAAATTATTTACTTGGCTCTTGCTCGAAAATAAGCTCTTGTTTTGGGACAATTTACAAAAGCGTGGATGGGAGGGCCCGAATCGTTGCGCCCTATGTACCAGGGATATGGAATCAGCGCTACATGTTTTTGTTCAGTGCCCCTTCACCTGCTTGCTTTGGACCCACATCACTTCTGTTCTTAACATTTCCACAGTTTGGGAAGGTAATGATGTCAAAGCTTGCTTTCAAAACTGGATCCAGCATAACAGATCTCATACTCTGCTTCCTACACATCTCTGCTGGCTCATGTGGCTGTCCAGAAATGCGACTATTTTCAATGACAAGAAGTCATCCTTCCATTTTATTACTTCACACATTCTGGCAGAGGCAGCCAATCATGGCATCTCTATTAAACCAAAGCCTCCGGTTCGACATCCTTTTCAAATTCCAGTTGATAGGGTGGTGGCCTGGTTTGATGGTGCCTCACAACAAGGAGGTACTTTTTGTGGAGCCGGGGGAAAAATAGCACTAAGCACACACACTATTATTCGCTGGACGTTGAATGGAGGTCAGGGTACCAACACAAAGGCGGAACTCATAGCCGCTTGGGCATCGCTTCTGTTGGCCAGTCGTCATTCCGACACCTTGCTCCTTCTGGGTGACTCCAAGCTCATAATCGATTGGCTGAATGGTTTGACAGACTTCCATGTGGCAACCCTCTTATGCTGGAAAGATAGGACCAAGAAAGCTACCTCACTATTCAGCAAGCTCACTTTCCAGCATATTTTCCGAGAGGAAAACTCCGAGGCATACATCCTCTCGAAACAAGCTTTGCTCCTCCCTACGAGCCAACTTAGATTTTCTTATTGGGAGGACGGTAATGAAGGTCCTATCTACAAGATCAAGCTTTGACTGGATTTTCTCCTTGGCAGTTTTGATGACTTGTCCTTGCAGTCTTGATGGTTATTGCCTTGATTGTGAGGCCACAGTGTGGATAGGAACGGGATCCATTTTTTGCAAACTACCTCCTTGTAGCTTTTATGTCGCTGTATGAGAAGTCGACTTGTAAATTTTTATATCCTTATGGAATATAAAGAGCATTTTTTTCTCGTGGAAAAAAAACTTGTGCAAGTTAATGGATGTAGGGGTTGCATAACTATTAAAGTGAATCACTAGCAAGGGTTGGATAACCTTTTGTTTTTTTTGTTACATAGCCAGCATACCCATTGTCTTATTATTCATGTCGCGGCATGGTATATTATAATGAGTTTGTTGCTAATTTCATATTACTTTGCTTGTTGATCATAAATTTCTCCCCTCTTTTCAAAGTGTTACATTAGGCTTCTAGTTTTTTAATTTTTCCCATATATTTAAATGCATTTATCTCTCATACAATTAGCAAATCGACTTAAGCTCTTATTTTGGAGCCAAAGACAACCTTCTTGGGATTGAAGAAGTTCTTTAATACTTATAGGTTTCAATATTAATTATGCATTTCCTTGTGATGGCATTTGGAAACGTCATCAAATTTCCAAAAACTGAGTTATCCACCTCACTGAGTTTTCATTCCACGTTGTTGGTGGAATCTTCCTCTGTCATCCACCTCATCAAATTTCCATCCCACAAAACATAAATGTAATATAAAACTCTACTACAAACATAAATGCAATATCTTTATATTGCATACCCAAAGTTTAAAAATTACCATTGGTTCTATATATATGATTCCCTAGTAAGGTGGTAAAAATATTATACATGATATAGAATGATACCTTAACATATAATATGATAATGACATAGTGGTGGTCTTCCATATAATAATCAAAATAAATTTTTTTGTAATGTTATGAATATATTATAATTTATTTTATTGAACAGCCAAAGAGCCATAAGGGAAGTCATTATTGTTTTGGGGCAACGAAAAAAACATAAACAAAGGCATTACTCGGTTGCAAAGGTTGTATCTATAACATGTTTCCCTGCACATTTATGCATCCATAACTCTCCTCCTTTGCAAAGCCATCACATTTATGCATCCATGACTCTCCTCCTTCACAAAGCCATCATAAAACATTTTTCATAAACTTGTGATTTAACTGTGATTGAATAGCCTAATTCACAAAACTAATCATTTAAATATATTCAACCTACTAAATGCATCTTTTATTCAATGTCTTTCTTAAACAAAGAAACATGGACATCGGCATTGGTAATGGGCATTCATGTATTGCATAACTAGACATATATATAAATGTTTGACACTAATTAGCGGAGAAGAAGGGATAAAATTACTGTAAGTTGTAGGACATATGCTTAAGCTAAGAAAACTACACTTTCAATATGTCAAATACAACATTACAAAGCATAATAAGATGATTTTATTTTTTAATTGTTCAAAAATGATTTTAAAACCATTGAAAATCACATATATAACAAACACTTATGATATAATATGGCCTATTATGAGTTGTGTGTTACACAAACTAATTATACATGAAATAAGTAAAATTGGAACTTTAACAAGGGCAAAATATTGATTCTTCCAAGAAAATGTGTTTCTGTTGCCACAAGTATGGGATAGTTCACTGTTAGCTCTCCCATCTCCTAATCTCCAATCCTTCTCAAATTGCTTTACACCCTCTCCATATTGTCTCAACAATGCAAAACTTGAAATGTATTGTTTTTGACCGAATTAATTTAGCTCCATTGTTGTGCATCAATAATACTATAATTTACCTTAAGTTCCAACATTACTTACTTAAAAGAGTACACTCCGAATAATTGTATTTTTTTTTCCCAAAAGAAAATTCACACAAAAATTATATTGAACAATTATACTTAAATCTATGAACATGCAATTACTTCATTATTACGTACATTGAAAACAAAGGCAAATTACTTCATTATTACGTACATTGAAAACAAAGGCAAGTGGAATCATGTATGTCTTAAATTCAACGGCATATATTTTAACTTATAGTTCAATGATTAATTGGTACTTAATGTTTTTCAATGTATCTTTAAAACATAAGTATTTGTCAATAAAGTACTTAATGTTTGTCAATTTATCTTTAAAACATAAGTATTTGTCAATAAATCATAAATTGTGTTGGAGTATCATTATAT
>WSFP011537835.1:0-11769 GCA_009831015.1 Picea engelmannii
TAATTACAATTAAATTATTTTATCTTATGATCCATTCTTTAATTAGAGTAAAGAGGAATCTCTCCTTACTTGAGTATGTAATCAGAATAGAGTACACAGATAACATTCTCTCTCAATACGAGAATAGAGTACAAAGATAACATTCTTTTATTTTAACCATGGCTTGACACCAACCCTTCTCCACTATCATCTTCTCTAATTGATGCTTCTACAGTGTCATTTGCTTCATGGGCGACTTCTTTGGCTTCTTGATTCAAATATTCAAAGGTATGGAGTTGAGGGTTCTTAGTTAAATCTAGGACAATAATGAATATATTTCTACACCTTCTCACATTCACATTCAACAACACATGGAATGGCACAACTTTGAACTATTTTATGCCCATATTTTGACCATAGCTTGACACCAACTCTTCTCCACTATTATTTTCATATTGATGTTTCTACATTGACATTTGCTTCATGGGAGTCTTCTAGGGCTTTTTTATTCAAAGATTTAAAGGTATGGAGTTGACGGTTCTTAGTCGAGACCGGGGCAATAATGATTATATTTCTATCATATCTCTCCTTCCGTTTATGTTTGTTTAGAAAGGTAGATACCAAAGTATGAAATGTTACCAATGGAAGTAAAGTTTATAAAGGAGTCATTGCTTATATCTAAAAGTTCTAATTGATAATGGAGTGTTTCACTAACTTCCATAGTGAATGCCTCCAAATGACCACCTTTCACTTGTTTGTAGTCATGATCTTTATAGTTTGAAAGAGAGACATGGCTAATATGTATAGGTGGTAGGAATAATCTTTATAGTTTGCAACAAAGACATGGCTAATATGTATAGGTTGTAGGTTTTAGTTTAGCCATGCTCTAGTTAATAGCGAAGCTCTTCACCTTTTTTTCCTCGAAAAACATCATAATTTTATTTCATCAACAAAACTACATTTTTCATATGTTTATGAAAAATCATTTACAAAAAATACCTCCATTGGAAGCACATAAACCTACTCAAAAAGGAAACATGACCAGGCTATCACAACCCTAGAAAATCTATATCAGACCAACTCACAACCTCTCACAAGACAGACATGAAAAATATGAACCACAATAATCCAAAATATACAAATCAATATAAGGTCACATGCCTTCAAGAAGGGAACAATCCCTCTTTAAAAAAAAGTCCAAAATTTTCTAGGAATAAGTTCAATAGGAGTAAGCACCCAAATTGACATACAACCAAAACAAACTTCAAAGGATTTTTGTATCATCATCTGCTTCCTATAAATTCAGATTGAGGAGACTCGTTGAAGGGAATGTAGCAATACTCAGATACAAATCCATCCATGTCCTCCACAATGAACCATTGTGGTGCAAACCCCCTAGGGGTTCACGTGACCTCCCGGTCTAGGATCGAACTACACAGGAGTCGAAATGGCTCTCAGGTCCCCACAGAACCCTTAACTCTATACCACATGCATTTTTTTCCTATACTGCGGGAAATTTCGTATTCGCGGGGGTCCTCTTGTTTAAGTAGAGTCGTACATGTGACTTCGGGCCTAATTTGAAGGTGTTTACTCCAGTGCTCCAGAACTTCGGGCTTCAGGAGTTTCTTCTCTCCAACCTTTAGACATCACACTTCTCTCAAATAGTCGAATTGTCGAACTCCCAAAGAGTTCAGGGATCAATGATCCATGCTCCTTGACACGATCTACGGCTAAGAAAGACTCAAGGGCTTCAGTATTTAGGAATTTTCCCCTGCCAAAACAATTGTCACCCAAAACCTTCTGAATAACCCAGAAATCTATGATCCACATTTACCCGTCAACGAATGGTCAGGATTGACTCTGGGCTTCGAGACTTCGGGGAATCCTCCACTCTATGCAATAAAGACCTAATTCTCCCGGAGTGTTGAATCGTTGAATTACTCGGGGATCCAACGAATCACACACACCCACTGATCTACGGTGTAGATTCACCTCGCAAATTTGGATCTTTGGGGCTCCATGCCTCACTTGCGACAAAAAACTAAAAAATGACTGTCCATTCCTTCTCCTTTATCCAATGGTTGTGAGGGATTTTGATTCCTCTCGAACAGATCTCATCCACTCAACCCTGAAAACAAAGGGATTCCTCCTCTTGGGGACTTACTCTCGATATCCCTCCTTGAGCTTCATTACTTAGACGATTCAATATCTGGCACACACTTTTTGCTTCCCTCCTAAACTTTGGAACTTTGAAAAAGTCACTTGCGCACTCCTTGCGCTATCTCTCCTGATATTTATCAATACTTAATGAAGTGTTGGCTCTGTGCTCTCCTTGCACTTCGTCTCTCCTCTAAGATTTTACACTACTCTGAGTGTAGGAACACTCCTTGCACTCGCTCTGTGTGAACTTACACTATCTCTCCTAAGCTTTTGAACTATAGATGGTTCGGTCTCCGCACTCCTTGCATTGGCACTGTGCACTCCTTGCACCAAGATTTTAGAAGAGAAACAATTGAAACTTATACTATCATTTAGAACTCATTCAACCAACCATTTAGATGCACACACACAAACACAGAGATAATAACATAGGATTTATCCCATTACTTGGAGATAAAAATATTCACAGTTATAGAAATGTATGAGCAATAATTTTCTTTAGGTATTTCTTTAACAGAAATTTACAAGAGCTTCAACAACAACAACAACATCCAACAACCTCTTATGGGCATAGATTACATTTATTTATACATGAGCGGCTTCTCGAGCCTTTACTCCAGACTACTCTAGTGCTTTCATATCACAATTAAAAGCATCCTACCACTAAGATTATTACAATAAATGAACAATTACAATTAAAATATGAGTCGATGCTCAGAATTTGTACAATCCTATAGGAATTAAAGGTGATTACATTCTCTTGGAGAATATACAATGGATATAGCTTTAAAGATCTCATGGGATATTTAATTACAAAGGTCTCAAAATTAAAGTGACACACCCTCCTTGGAATCTGAACCAGTTATGATGAGTTGCGTTGGATGTTGAGTCATCTTCCACTGTGCTTCATTTAATGATGGCGATGATGCTCCTGCATCATAATCCCCTGAACAAAAATATTCATGGGCTCCTCTCCATGAGCTCCTCCACTTCCTTTCCATGCTTTTGGATGTCTGCTTCAATTATCCAACTGGCATCTTCTGCTAGATGATTCTTCCATTTAACCAAATATTCATTATAATTTTTTCTCCTAGTTCTCTTAGCAATTATTTGATCTAAAATATTTTCTTTCTTAGGCTTCTCTGCTATGGGAATATTTCTCTTCCACTAAATATTCTCTTGATCATATGTTCCTTCTGTGCCATCCATCTTGTGAGGATACAAGTCTACTACATTAAATATTGGTGAAATTCCAATATCCTCTGGTAGTTCAATTTCATAAGCATTTGCAACAAATTTTTTGAGGATTTTACAAGGTCCTACCTTCTTCATCTTTAGTTTGTTATATTTCCCTCTTGGAAATATTTTCTTCCTCAGATGCACTAAGACTTGGTCTCCAACCTCAAAATTCACCTCTTTTATTCTCTGATCTATTCTTTTCTTGTATCTCTGGCTGTTATCCTGTAGTTGTTCTTTGATTTGATCTTGTAATTTTTGCATTTCTGCAGCCAAATCCTATGCTCCTGCACTTTTAAATTCAGCTTGTCCTAAATCTCTCAATTATGAAATTCCTATGGGATGCATTCCATACACTATCTGGAATGGTCTTTTATCAATACTCCTATTTGGTGAATCATTATATGAAAATTCCACTTGAGGCAGAATTTGATCCGACTGACTGTTATGTTCAATTATCAAGCTCCTTGGTAGATTCACTAAGCTCATATTCACTACCTTAGTCTATCCATTTGTTTGAGGGTGATACGTGAAACTGAAAGACAATTTTTTCACCAACTTATTCCAGAAAGTCCTCCAAAAATGTCCCACAGATTTGGTGTCTCTGTCTGAGACTATACTCCTGGGTAACCCATGCAATCTCACAATCTCCTTGAAAAACAGATTCATTATGTGGGTAACATCACTTGTTTTGTGACATGGTATAAAATGTGCCATCTTTGAAAAAATTTCAACCACCACAAATATTGAATCATTTACACTTTGGGTTCTTAGAAATCCTAGAAAAAAAAATCCATACTTATAACGTCCCATGGTCTGTTTGGAATAGGCAATGGTTGGTACAATCCTGTGTTATGCTTCTTTCCTTTAGAGGACTAGAAAATTATGCATTTGTCCACAAACTTCTTCACATTAGACCTCATGTTTGGTCAATAGTATGAATAACATAACTGTGCATATGTTTTATCATAGCCAAAATGTCCATCCAATCCTCTGCTATGTTTTTCCTTCAACAAATTATCCCTCATTGAGAATTTTTGGATACACAATCAACTTCCTTTGAATAACATTCCTTCTTGGATTATATACTCCATACATTGGTCTCTATCCCTTAACAAAGGATTTTCACAAGCTTCATAAGCTTCCTTGAAGTCTGGGTCTTCCTCGTACATCTCTTTGAGGTGTTCAAATCCCAAAGTCTCCACTTGGAACTCCTGCAAGATTAAACATATATTTCTCAAAGCATCTACAACTTTGTTAGAACTCCCACTAATACTCTTAAAGACAAAAGTAAAATTATTCATGAATTCTACCCATTTGGCATGTCTTTGGTTCAATTTCTCTTATCTGGTTATGAACTGCAAAGCAGGATTTTCAGTATACAAAATAAACTCTTTTGGTATAAGATAATGTCTCCACTTTTTTAAAGCTTGAATTATAGCATAAAATTCGTTGTCATACGTTGAATACTTCCTCTTAGCATCATTCCACTACTCACTGAAATAAGCAACGGGATTATCATCCTTACTTAAAACTGCACCAATGGCCACTCCACTTGCATCACATCTAACCTGGAAATTCTTCCTAAAGTCTAGAAGAATTAAGATTGGTTGTTTTGTTATATTTTATTTCAAAACTCTAAATCCTTTCTCAGCTTCTTTTGTCCAGTAAAAATATCCACTTTCCTTCTTTATAATATCCAGTATGGGTGTGCAAATACTGTTGAAATTCCTAATGAATTTTCTATAAAATATCTCTAACCCATGAAAACTTCTCACTTCAAACACACTTCTTGGAGAAGGCTACTCTCTTATAGCCCTCACCTTCTCTGGATCCATCTTCAATTCATTTGAAGATATTACAAACCCTAGATACACAAGTTTTGTCTTCATGAAAGAACACTTCTTCAAATTACCAACAACTTTTCCTGCTGCAACCTCCTCAACACCATCTTCAAGTGTCTTAAATGCTCCTCCTCATTCTTGTTGAAAACTAGAATATCATCTAAATAAACAATCACAAACTTCCCAATAAAATATTTGATCACTTCATTCATTAACCTCATGAATGTACTTGGAGCATTTGTTAATCCAAATGGCATAACAAGACACTCATACAGTCCTTCATTTGTTTTGAATGTTGTTTTCCATTCATCCCCTTCTCTCATTCTTATTTGATGATAACCGCTTTTCAAGTCTATCTTGTAAAAATAACTAGAAACACTCAAACAATCCATTAAATCATCCATTCTGGGTAAAGGAAATCTATACCTGGTAGTTATCTTGTTGATGGCTCTAGAATCTGTGCACATTCTCAAACTTCCATCCTTCTTTGGACTCAACACAGTTGGTACTACACACAGGCTCAAGATTTCTCTGATCATTCCTTTGTCCAACAACTCCTAGACCTGCTCCTTGACCTCTTGATTTTCCTAAGGGGTTAATCTTTATGCTACTTTGTTCAACAAACTTGATCCTAGAATAAGGTCAATATGGTGACTAATACTCCTGATGGGCGGTAAAGTATGAGGCAACTCATCCACCACAATGTCAATGAACTCATCCAATAACTCCTAAAATTCCACAGGCAAATAATTCATAGAAGTATTTGTAAGGATGACTCTTGGCTTACCTATAACGACAAACTTCATTTCCTCATCTTTCTTGACTTCTTTCAAGAGCTCTTTCTCACCCATGAGAAGTATACTAGAACTAGCCTCCTCTTTGACTCCCTTATCTTCTAATGGAAACAACATATGTTTACACCCATTTTTCTCAAGGGTATAAGTATTATTCCTCCCATCATGTACGACATTCCTGTCATATTTCCAAGGTCTCCCCAACAAAACATGACAAACATCCATAGGTATGACATCACATAAAAACTCATCCTTATAGTTACCAATTTTAAACTCAACTTTACACTCTCTACTTACCATAACTTGATGTCCTTTTTTGAACCATGACACCCTGTACAGACTCGGATGTGTTTTTGTCTCCAACTTTATCTTTTCCACCATCTATGTGGATACTAAATTGTTAGTGCTCCCACTGTCTATGATAACCTTGCATACTCTGTCTCTGGTCTTGCAAGCAATTATGAATAAATTGTTTCTTTGGACTGGTTCTCATACCTCTTTTTTTGGCTTCACAAAATCTTTCCTCATCACGAGAAGTATTCCTTCTTAAGCTGCTTCTCATTTCATCTACACCTCCACATTCCTCTACTATGACTAAGAAATGTGAGCTTCTCTAACTCCCGCATTCTTGTTTTCAGTACATTCTCAAAACATGTGCCTTGTTTTCCTACAAGCATAACACTTGACTTATCCTCCTCTTCCTCTTCCTCTACTTCTTGGAAAAGTATTTCTTCCTCTAGAGTATCCTCCTCTATAACTTCCTCCTCTATCTGTCTGACTATTAAATCCTCCATCGTCTCCCACAGATCTCTGGAAATTTTCTTTGGTGGTTCATTTTCCTCTGTTAGGACTCTTTCCATTGTTCCTCTGACTTTTCTTCCTTGCTCATTTTTCTTCTGCTTTCAGGGATATCTGATAATCATCCTCTACAGTCCTCATCATTACTAGACTAATTTCATCCTGGATCTCATACCTCAATCCATTTATGTACTTAGGAACTTTCTCTTCATCGGTTTCCTTATGTCATGCTCTTATATTCAACTTATAGAATTCTTTAGTGTACTCCTTCACCGACAAACCCTTCTATCTCAGATTCTGCAACCTTTTGAATAGATTAAGTTGATAATCCTTGGGTATGAATTTATCCTTGAGCTTAGCTACCATTCTATCCCAACTCTTAATCTTGGACTTAAATTTTCTCCTTCTATCAGCCTACAACTTGTCCCACCATAAAGTTGCATGTCCCTTCAACTTGGTCATCACATGCTTTACTTTCTTCTCATCATCAATATCCTCATAATCAAAGTATTTTTCCAAAGCACTTATCCAGTCAAGAAATTATTCTACATTCAAATTATCGTCATACATCAGAACTTCCATCTGAGCTCTGGTTCCTAGCTTGAAAACAAGTCTCAAAAATCGCTCCTTTGCTTCTTGTTCTCCTACAACTTCTTATTCTTCTGGATTTTCACTTTTATCATCACTAATATCACCAGTCTCGGGTGCTCTCCTTTGTGTTGTTTCCATGGCGTCCATCCTTGCACGAAGTTGTCTCATTTCCTCCCCCATAGTTGCATTAACTACAAGCCTCTCCCTGCGTCTCCTTAGCGATATGGTTTCTACTATATCTCTTTACAGATAGAGATCTTTGTCTTGTTTTGATACCACTTGGTGCAAACACCCTAGGGGCTCGCATGACCTCCCGGTCTAGGATCAAACTACATAGGGGCTTAAATGGCTCTTGGTTCCCCACAAAACCCTTAAATCTTTACCACATGCCTTTTTCTTTTCCTATACTACGTGAAAGTTTGTATTCACGAGGGTCCGCTTGTTCCAACGGAGTCGTACACATGACCTCTGGCCTAATTTGAAGGTGTTTACTCTAGCACTCTGGAACTTCGGGCTTCGGGAGTTTCTCCGCTCCACCCTTTAGACAACACACTTCTCCTGAATAATCGAATCTCCAAACTCCCAAAGAGTTCAAGCTTCGAGACTTTTCCACTGCCAAAACAATTGTCACCCAAAACCTTCTGAATAATCAAACTCTAAATAACCTGGAAATATACGGTCCACGTTTACTCGTCAATGAACGATCAGGATTGACTTTGGGCTTTGAGACTTTAGGGAATTCTCCACTCTACATGATAACGACCTAATTCTCTCGGAGTGTCGAATCATTGAATTACTCGGGGATCCAATGGATCACACACACCCACTGATCTACGGTGTAGATTCACTCCGCGACTTCAGAGCTTTAGGGATCTGTGCCTCACTTGTGAAAAACAACTCAAAATTGTTGGAGCAACAAAATCCAAATGGCTTGGGGTTTAACAACCACGCTCCTTCTCCTTTATCCAACGACTGTGAGGGATTATGATTCCTCCCGAACAGATCTCGTCCACTCGACCCTGAAAACAAAGGGATTCATCTTCTTGGGGACTTACTCTCGCTATCCCTTCCTAAGATTTGTTACTTAGATGATTTAACCTATGTCACACACTTTTGTCTTCCCTCCTGAGCTTTGGGACTTTGAAAAAATCACTTGTGCACTCCTTGCGCTATCTCTCCTGAGCTTTATCAACACTTAATGTAGTGTTGGCTCTGTGCACTCCTTGCACTTCGTATCTCCTCTGAGATTTTACACTAATATGAGTGTAGATGCACTCCTTGTGCTCGCTTTGTGTAAACTTACACTATCTCTCCTAAGCTTTCAAACTATATATGGTTCAACCTCTGCACTCCTTGCATTGGCACAGTGCACTCCTTGCACTGAGATTTTAGAAGAGAAACAATTGAAACTTATATTAGCATTTAGAACTCATTCAACCAACCATTTATATGCACACACACAAACACAGAGATAACAACATATCATTTATCTCAATACTCAGATATAAACAAATTCACAGTCATAGAAATGTATGCGAATTTTTTTTCTTTCTTTATTTCTTTAACAGAAATTTACAAGAGTTTCAACAACTTCCAACAGCCTCTTCTGGGCATAGATTACAATTATTTATACATGAAGGGATTCTCGAGCCTTTCCTCCAGACTATTCTAGTGATTTCATATCACAATTAAAAGCATCCTACCACTAAGCTTAATACAATAAATGAACAATTACAATTCAGATATGAGTTGATGCTCAAAATCTGTACAATCCTATAGGCATTAAAGGCGATTACAATCTCCTAGAGTATATACAATGGCTCTAGCTTTAAATATCTCATGGGATCTTTAATTACAAAGGTATCAAAATTAAAGTGACATGCCCTCCTTGGAATCCAAACCAATTACAATGCACTACGTTGGATGTTGAGTCATCTTCCAATGTGCTTCATTTAATGATGGTGGTGATGCTCCTACATCACATTGACCAAGAGGCATTTGTACTCCAGCTTTGGAAAGGACATTTTCTTCCTAATTCCTTTCCCATATAAGCAAAGGAAAGAGATTTAAAATGATTGCAAATTCCTTTAGTCTCCTCGAAAATAGGAAGAAAAATAAAATCTGAGAAAATCTGTTCACCCTTTACCCATTTGATAACATTCAAAGAGTCAACAAATACATGTAAACTATTGATACCTTTCTTTGTGTCCAACAACAAAAAAAATTTCAAGGCCGTCATCTCAACATAATTATTGGTTTCTTCACCTAGGACAACTCTAAACTTGAAACTATTCCTATCATTGATGTAAATAACCCCTCTTGCTCCACAAGATTGAGGCTCTCCCTGAGCATCCCCATCAAAATAATCCCAAGACTCAAATATATCCACTTCCTCAACCGCAACTTATCTCATTGGTTTTCCTTTCTTTTCTTGAGGGAATGGTTTTAAAATGCTTAAACCATGTGATGCACATTGAATATAGGGGAAGAACTTATCATTAAACAAGCTAGCATTCTTAGCTAACCAAACTCCCCAAGATACTATTACAAGAAAATATTTGAAATACTTCACCAAATAATTATTGAACCATTTCCTTAAACCTTCCTCATTAGACACAGTAGTCCAAGCATCCTTCAAAAATACCAGCTCGTTTATCTCTTTCGATACTTGTTTGGTATAAGAACACTCCATAATTGAATAAACATTTGTTTCCTCACTACTCTTGCATAGAGTGCACCTCCCAGGACCTTATTTATTCATGTTCTACAAATTGTCCCAAGCTAGAGATTTATTATTAAGAATACACCACATAAAATTATCACCTTTGAAGGGAATTTGAATTTCCAAAGAACTTTCCACCACCACAAAAAATCTCTCAAACCAACTTCAGTGCTTAAGTTAATATATCCACATTAGCAATGTATAGGTCCCCTAAAGGTGAGTTTTCCCATACAATCTCATTGGGCCTCTCTTGTAATCTTACATAACTTGACCTTAATCTATCTAAGAAAAATCCCCAAGAAACAACATCTGCATCTCTAAACCCCAACCTATCAATTGATTACCATACTTGTCCCCACATAGAAGATGAATCTAGATCAACAATTTGGAAAAGTTTATACATCCTACTATCCCTTAATTTTTGAACCATATCAACTGACAACTTGAAATATCTATTGTTCCCCACCCATGGATTCTCCCCCAACCCAACCATAGATCCATCTCTCACCTTCCATACCCAAGCCTCACTAACCAATGGAAAATCACTTATCACAACTTTCCAAATAATCTAGACATTGTTTAAATTCTTCTTGGGACTCAAATACAATCTTCAATAGACTCATGGTGAATATATATTTTTAGGAACTACCTGGAACCAAATGCCTTTCCCACCTAGATTAAAAAAAAATGAGATCTTGGAGATTAAAATCTAATCAACATCAACTAATTGATGGCATTCTATTCAGAAAAATTATTATGGAGTATTATTAGGATGCCTGGAAGTTTGTGATGTTGAAAATTTCCTAAAAGACTTATATGATAGGCTAGCTGGTGGATAGTTCTTAGGAGAAACCACAACACATAGGATATTCAAAGTTGGTTACTATTGGCCTACACATTTTAGATATGCCCACGTTTATTCCATAAAATGTAAAGTCCATCAACTGTGCATTGAAAAGGATAGAAAAACTCCCAGTCCTTTGCATCCAATTACAATTGATACACCTTTCGAGTAGTGGGGATTAGACATTATTGGTGAAATGAATTGATGAGACTTCAAAATGATGTCGTTTTTTCCTATTACTCATTAATTTTGATGATCTTTTACCACCAACAAGGCCATTATGATCTTCATAATCTCTCATTTCCCACCTACTTAAACCACACGTCCCAAAGGTATTATTCGAATATTTTTTTTAATTTTTCTTGTTTATATCATGAATTTTAGAGTAGGCTTGTAGAGATCAGTTAAGTTTTCTATAAATCGTGCTAATAAGAAACATATAGTATGGATAAAAACCACAGATTATATTGTTGCATTAATTCAATCAAGGAATTTAAAGTACACAATGACTCATCGTACCTATTGTAAGAAGATTGGTGGTGGTATTAACAAGCAGAGGAACAATGTATACATGTTCAACACACATATGGACAGAGCACATGCCTTGAAGAGAGAATCTATGGAGTTTTCAATACCCATGGTTTTCATTCACTCATTACTAGGAATCAAGGTCATGATAACCTCTTGCAGTTAGTATTTTAGCATCTAAAATCTGTGAATTTCCATCCAAGGTGCAGCGTATTAAAAAATCTATAATCGATAATTTGTTCTCTTTCCATAACTCTAGGGTTTCTCATAAAT
>WSFP011537836.1:0-11769 GCA_009831015.1 Picea engelmannii
CTCTCTCTGGCTCTCCTCTTCTCTATCTCCTATCTCTCTGTCTTGTCTAACTCAAAATGAGATATCAAAATATCTTTTACCTGAGGGGCTCATCGAGCACTTCCCTCCAGGTCTCACCTACCCTATTAAATTACAATGAATGGGTTGTCTAGTCCAGAATCGGATCTAGATCTCAGTCGATCTACAATAAAATCCGATCTACCTAACGCATGCATAAAAGCATGGCTTCCTATCTCAACAACTTAAGCATTTAAATTACATTCAATTCAAATATTAAATGAGGTTATGCCTCCCTTTTAGCATTTGAATGAATGCACGCTGATGTTGCTCGCTGGCTGGATGATATGGAGAGATGCTCCTGCATCATACTCCTTAGCTGCAAAATCATGAGCTCCTACTCATGTGCTTCCCTTGTGAGCTGTTGGAAATCCTCCTGAATCCCAAACAAATATTTAGAGCTTCCCATCTGCTCCATTTTGCTGCTTCTGCATTGTTGTTGTTGCTGCTTCTTCCTTTCTGCTCAACCTCTCCCTATTGGCAATGTCTATTGATCAGATCATAAGCTCCATGATCTCCTCGATCACTGCATCCAACTACTCCCATGGCTGGTCCTGTTCATGCAGTCTCCTCAGCTACAAAAAATTTTGGTCATTGGACAGATCATCATGATCTCCCACGCCTTCCTCATCCATTTCCAACTTCACCTGTTGGATGTGCACACCCTCCACTTTTATCCTCTCTTCCAGGGCTTCTATCTGATCCCACAGATCAGCCAAAAAAATGTTGTCTGCTTCTTCTTCCTTTGCTTCTGCAACCTCCTCTGTTGCATTCTTTTCAGCTTCATGTCTAAAAATGTTGATCCATTCCTCAGAATTCTCACCATCTTCTTTGTCTTCTTCTTCTTCTTCTGCTGTCATCTCCAATGCTACAGTGCTCTCAGTGCATTGGATGAAATCACTGAGACATTCTGCCGAATGCTCATCTTCCTTTTCATCTTCTTCTGCTTGTACTTGGGCAGTCTCACACACCTGCTCCAATTCTTCTTCTTCCCTGACAGTCATCATCCACTGAGACTGTTCTGCTGCTGCACTATCTGCAACACCAATTTCCTCCTCCTTCTGGGCACATGGTAGGAATACCCCAATTCCCCCAATCATCAAAATATCATTCCGATCCTCCTCCTCTTCTGTCAGCTGCATCTGTTGATCTAAATTCTTCTCTAAATTTATGAGACTATCAGACAGTCTCATCTGCTCTGTCAGCTCCTCTGGCTGATCAAAATTCACTTGTTCATCCCTGCCCACCTGGCAATATGGGATGTTCTTGTTGCCCTCCTGGCAGACTATGAGATCAACCGATCCCATCTTCATCAGCACTCCTTGTTGAATTGAACTCACCTCTGAGTCCATGAGACTTTCAAATATTCTCAAACGCTCATCTCTGCCCACCTGGCAGTCTAAGATTCTTCCGCTGCCCTCCTGGCAGTCTTCGAGATCCCGCAGTGATCTCCTGTCATTGCCTAGCTAGCAATGTGAAATTCCCTGGCTATCCTGATGATAGTCTATGAGATCCTCAACTGATCTCAACTCGTTTCACTCATGCAAACGGGAATTTCTACTTCTCTGCCTTCATGGCAGTCTTCGAGATCATCAACCGATCTCATTTCAGATTCCAAATCATTGAGACTCTCCCCAGTCTTGGGTTCGCATACCTAAACCAATTCCTCCTCTTCTATGGGTTTGAGGCTTTCAACATACCTCAACCATCTCCTTAACAGCCTCTGTTGTCTTTTGACCATCAGCTCCCTGACTGGCCATTTCACCTTTGTCGTCTTCATGGGCCATTCATATACCCATCTCATCTTTTTACCCTATCGCATCTTCATTTTGAGCTCCTCCATCTCTTGCTTTATGTCAATGAGATATTTATCCATTTCTGCTGTGCTCATCAGCTCTGGTTTCTTCCTTTCAACATGCTTATGGCCTTCAATAGCCATCTTGTTGTGTTTATCCGCCTCCTTGGCAGACCTGCTGCTGTCACTCCACATCTCGAGTGTGTCCAGCTTCAGCCTACAGTCCTCCTGACTGTCTTCTCGACTGCTGCCTACCTACCAAACATGTCCTCACAGAGTCTCCAGTGATCCATCTTCTTCTACCTCCTCTGTTCTCCTCTTGCCTGAAATATACAGACAAGAATTCATCTCTGATACCACTTGATGCAAAGAGGTCCTTCCTATCACCCCGTAGGGTCTTTTAACCTAACCCCCTGCTCACAGGATCGTTCCAAAATTCCCTGTTTCATATCCGAAGTCGATCTTTATATCCCCTCGGGGATCACTATGCAAATTCCCGATCCACAGGTCCTTTAATTCCTCCCCACGGCCTTCGGCACTTTACTGTGGTTATCCCCAACTCAAGTATCGGGGTTCGGGGTTTTCTGCTTCCTGTTGTCGAGGATCACTTCCCTCTCCAATCCCCAATTTTTGATGAGCTCTCGGATCCTAGGTGATAGCTCTCCTGGACAAGCCCTGGTCCACGTGACAACTACCACAAGACCGTAGTCTTGGCTCTCATTGGTGTTTCAGCGTTTGTAATGTCAAAGTGCACATGCCCTTTGGATTCGCGATATGCCAATCCCCGACTCTTCTTGGATCCTTGACATGCATCCTGTCTGAGATCTACGACTGTGATCTCTTCTCGTAGCTCCGACACCTAGTCCTTTGACACCTGTCTTCCACTATCTGTCGTCGGGCCCACATGAATCCTCCGTCGAGATATCGCGAATCACGACTTTGAGCTGCAAGAGTTTCTTGCCTCCAAAAACTCCGATATGCCGATTCCTGACTCCTCGAGATCCTATAACACACGTACTCAAAATGAATGGCTTTGATTATATCGTGGTTTTCACCTAGATTTCCCTCGATTCCTCGTCCACGGGAATGTCGATTTCCCGATGCGTCAAACGCTGATGGCACTTGATCTCTGCTACATGTCTTCTGCCAACGAACGGTCCAGATCCTTTCGCTGATTCGGGATTTTTGATGTCCCGATCTCCGATGAATGACCTCTTGTCAAACTTCCCTTGGTGGCACTCGATTGCTGCCATGCGTCCTCCCAAATGGACAGCTCCTGTCCTCTCGCCACTTCGTCGCTTCGTGACTTGGAGCACCCAACACTTGGGCTTTCACTCTGCGAACTCCCGAGTTCACAATATCATCTCAATCTTTGCCACCTGTCCTGCTCAGATCGACGACACCTTCCCTCTCGCCACTTCTCTACTTCGTGACCTCGTGAATTTGTGACTTGGGATGCCCAACACTAGGGCCTTTACCCTGCGAACTCCCGAGTTCACGAGATATCTCGATCTCTGCCACACATCCTCTCCAATGGACGGTCCAGATCCTATCACCAATTCAAGACCTGCAAGTCCCGATGCCTGGTGCCTTGGATCTCCAGAACGAATGATCATGCGACACGTGCCTCTCCTCACACGGATGGCTTAGATTAGCTCTCAGGATTTCGAGACTTTCAAAGTCCTGATTCTCATGCCCTCGAGAACTCTGATTTCCTGATGGAAAATATACTGACACTCACATGATCTCCACCACGTGCCCTCTGTCAATGAATGGTCTAGATCCTCGTCGAGATTTCACGGTGATTGATGCCCAAGTTCTTATGACCTCGAGAATCATGATTTCCCGATGGCTTCACCCCTTGTTAGGATTTCTTCTCCTGCTCACGAGGACTTAACTCCCTCGTAGCTTTTGCATATCTGACAGCTATAGAGATCTCTGCTCAGATATAATGTCTCAGACTTGTTCTTCTTGTGCGCTCCTCCTCCAGAGTATAAACTCCGCGCAACTCCTCCCGATCCAACAACTGACGACATTTCTATGTGAGATCCAACAGTTGTCGGTCTCCTTCTTCTGTAGGCTCCTCCTAAGCTCCTCCTGGACGTGGATTCCTCGACGGTCTAGATTTATTTACCTGTTGATCTGATAGCTGATGTGCTCTTCCCTGAGCCTCCTTTGCACCTTTCTTCCCAGGCTTGGAAGGATTTCGTGTTCTCGAAGGCTTCAACCCTTATTCTCTTTCCTTTGCGAACTCTACAATATTGAGCCTCACTGTGTGTTCTTCACGACGTTGTTCCTTATGAGCTTGTTCTTATTGAACCCTTAAAGGGTTCCGATGTCTACGCTCTTGTAGAGTCTTCTCATGCACACAACCTGCTATCTCTTCTGAGCTTCCATAAACACTGAGACCCCTTGGGGGATTTTTTCCTTCCTCTCCCTCAGATGGAGAATACTTAGATGCTCTTCTAGCTATCCTGCTTAAGAAACCTCTTGCTGAGTCTCTCAAGGTGTTCAATAACCCCTCGAAGATCCCTAAGTGGATTCTTCTCTTAAACCCAGAACTCAAAGAGTTCTCTTCACCTCTGTGCCTATCTACACACTTCCTCGATGCCCTCCTGGCAGAGTATCTTCTCTTCCACAGAACCCTCAACGGTTCTGTCTTCCTTTGTGCACTTCTTGCACTTTCTCAATGCTCTTCTAGCAGAGCTCTTAGAATCCTCGGTGATTCTACTTCCTCCTTCTCAACTCTCAGCAGAGTTCCTTCCTTTGTGCACTCCTTGCACTTGTGCTTAGTGCTCACTTGGCCGAGATTTGCAGAACTCCTCAGAGATTCTGTCTTCTTCTTCAACTCTCAACAGAGTTCTTCCTCCAATATAACCCGTGCATATGCTCGATGCCCACTTGGCATAGCTCTATAGAATTCATAGCAGAATTTTGTCTGCAATTCTGTTTCTGCTACATAGCCTTGCCTCCAAGTTATTCAACAACCTTGACGTCTTTCTCTTCCTGAGTTGTTGATCTCATTTCCTGTGCCACACCACGTCTTCATCTGACTCCGCAGAGTTTAGAAGTGCATCCTTTGTGCACTGGTATTCAGAGACCACAGTCCTCTGTCATGCCCTCATGGCCTGAAACCTCAAAGACCTCAACTGAATCACACAAACTCCTATAGAATGCATCAACCTAACATACATTCACAGCATATACAAAGAACACACAGACATCCATATAACTCAGAATGATATGCATGAAAAACTGCTTCTGTTATATTAAACAATGGCAAATGCCTGTATTTACAAAGTGTTCTCGAGCTCTGTCTGGCTCTCCTCTTATCTATATCCTATCTCTCTATATTGTCTAACTCAAAATGAGATATCAAAATCTCTTTTACCTGAGGGGCTCATCGAGTGCTTCCCTCCAGGTCTCACCTACCCTATTCAATTACAATGAATGGGGTATCTAGTCTAGAATCGGATCTAGATCTCAGTCGATCTACAATAAAGGCCGATCTACCTAACGCATGCATAAAAGCATGGCTTCCCATCTCAACAGATTAGTCATTTAAATTACATTCAATTTAAATATTAAATGAGGCTATGCCTCCCTTTTAGCATTTGAATGCATGTGCGTTGACATTGTTGGCTGGCTGGCTGATATGGAGAGATTCTCCTGCATCATCTTTGCAGGAATCTGAACCAGGGTGATACATAGGTTCTTGATCAAACCAACACACCTAACTTTACTAGAGTCGAATGAGTGTAAATCCTTGTAAGGTTTGGTGACCTCCAATCCTAGTTTCTCCATCACTACTTTAGGCATCAGGTTGTGGGAAGCACCTGAATCAAGCATAGCATTATGCAAGATCAGGTCATGTATATTCAGACTGATGTAGAAAGGAGCAACATCCCCATTATCATCTCGACCATCTACTTTAAGTTCGAACAGAAGTTCAAGTTGATCATCTATAAGGTTCATAGTATCTGAATGATTTGTTGATCCAACAGTTAAGGATTTCGTACCTATATCAGTTTCAATGGTTAGCGCTTTAATCACTTGTGAATGATAAGCATCTTTGTTCATCAACTCAAAAAGAGGAATGGGAATTTTTACTTTGGCTAAATCCCCTTTGAGGCTAAAAGGTGTGGGAGCTATTCCTTGGCTCATCAATTTTGGTTTGTCCACCACACTATTCTAACCAGAAGTACCTGGTGGATTAATAGGTGAAACGTCGGGTTGTAATGATATTTTTAGAATAGTAAGGTTTTTCTTCATGGGAACTTTGGCAGTGCTCTCTTCAGGAATCTTCTCGGCATATGGTTCAGAGGATTTTTTGGTTTCGACTATCTTCTTCATTTCAATAGTCTTTTTTGGGGAACTCCCTTCTATATTTTTACTCCACAGATTATACTGTCGGTTCACGTCCATAATGGCATTTTCGAATGCCTGTTGTCGACATCTTCAACTTCTTCACTTAATTTTGTTTGATTGAGAAGAAAAAGTTCTTTCTCTTCTTGGGAGAGGAAAATAACTTCATTATCGTGAATGCCCATGAGATTTATGTGAGTATCCTCTAATTCCTCAATCACTTCCTCCCCTTCATCAGCATAATTTTCTTGTAGGGGAGGTCTGATCTGTTGATCTGGACCTCTCTGCTCTCTTTGATCCCTAGGATCTCTCTGTCTAATTTGAGGAGGGTTTCTCCTAAAGTTAGGATTCTGAACTTGAGGAGCTAGTGGGTTTTCTCTTGGAGGATTTCTTTCTGACACAGTAAGTCTTTCCATCATTCTTTCCATTGCTATGGCCAAGGAATCCAGTTTGGAATCTGAGGTTGATGTAGAAGGTTCCTCTTTAATTGTGACTCTCCTCTCGGACCTATGTCATGCCTTTTTTGCTAACAAATTGGCCTTTACGCTTATTGTGCTTTTCTATATGTCCTCCAGGGTGGTAGAATTTCTTTTCCTTAGTTGCGATGACATATCGGTGTCAAAACCATCAAGGAACTTTATCAATGCCAAACCCTATTGAGGTTTGATTTTGGCTGGGATTGCATTATATAGGTTATTGAAACGAGTGCAGTAATCTTGTACTGTCTCACCTTGCTTTCTTCTAATATTCTCATATTCTGACAATATTTGGAGAGGGTTTTTCTTTACCTCCCATCTGTCTAGAAAACTCCTTTGAAATGCGGTAAGGTCAAGGATTGAGGCAGAACGTAAACCTTTATACCATTTCTTAACGTCACCTGTCAAACTTTGGGAAAACAATCACATTTGAACGTCAGCCTCATCTACTTCATGCAGGTCAAAATAATCATTCATTTTATCAACGTGTTGTTGGGCATTCAGAGGTCCTATTCCATCGAACTGTGGGAGTCTCATTTGTTAGTCTTGGGGCATAGCATGAAGATGCACAACCAACACCAAGGGAGCATACCTAGCTACCATGATAGGTGGACGAGGTGGGGTAACAAACTGGATGATAGGCGAGGTAGTGACGGAAGATGAGGACAAGGAGGGACTAGCTAGTGCCGAGGGAGTGGTTTGAGGTTTAGCAACGGGAGATAGAATTTCAAGAGTCCGGGATTGAAAAATGGTTGGGTCCAAAATGAATTCAGTCACAAAACTGTCGGATCTTGTCCTAACCAGGCTTCATTCAGAAGGGGTGTCAAAGTCAACATTTTGAAAGGTAACAGACTCTCCTAAATAGGAAAGGGACTTATGAAAGGGAGTATGACTTACTGAACCTTCAACTACGATCTTTTTCTTGAGCAGCTGCTCTGGGTTATCTTTTACTATCGCAGGTTCTGGGTCTGGATGAGATCGAGTATAAAATTTCTTGGGAGACAAATTTCTTTTTTGATTTTTATATATAAAATTTTTAGTTTTATGAGTCTGAAAATAATATGTACAAATTTTAATCAACCTCTAAACATTACTTTCTTTTCAAATTTGTAATATTTCAGGAACAAAGTTTCTTCTAGGAAAATAAAACGTGAAGTTATAAACTTTTAGTTTTGTTCCTCCCCAGTTGAGTCGCCACTATGCTAGCGCTCTGTAAATTTCCAAGAGGTTGTTAGGAAGAAGAAATCTATGAGAGGTAACTCTATACAACTGCTTTTGAAGCTGCTATCTAGCCCTTCCAACTTCAGAGAGGGATCTCTCTATATTGATTCAGATATGTTTCAAAACTTTTAAATATTAGGCTAGATAAATAGATAATTCGATCTTGTGTCATAGTGTTGTTGAGTTGGTTGAGATAGTCTACACATTCATTGGGCTATGGGGTCTGTGTCATAAAGATGAAATCCAAACCAGAAAAAACAAAGGAACCTTTCACAGGGCGAGATAATATAATCACTGGATTCTTTAGTAGCATAAATGAGGAATAGCAAAAAAGATGAGAAAGACAATTACAACAAAGAAGCAATTAAGAATTTCTTTATTGTAAAATGAGTAGATAAACACTTAAATATTTTGAGTCAAAAACATGGTATATGAGATAAATCCTGCAACTTTCGTTACTTCCAAAGATTAGATTTAGAAAACAATATGATAACAAAGTGAGAATAACATTTAACTTAGAAAGAACAAAATCACCAGTGAATACATGAAATAATCCTGTAAAAGTGCCTATTTCTATTAATGGAAGATATCCTAAAAAATATTATAGTCTGATAGCCTGCTGGGTGTGAAGATCAATAACCCTCAATACTTCAAAAGATCAAGTATTTATAACTCAAAATGACAAACGATCCTGTCATTAATGACGAGGATGTGCTAAATCTATTTTTAGCCTAACTAACTTAGCAAATTTCCTAAATCTAGGAACTGCTTAATGATGTGGTGTAACTACATGTTGATTTCTGGGTGGGATGTTGATGACGCCTCTGCACAACCTCATCTGACTGGACAAATGACTGGACTAGGACAACTCATTTGCTACTCGATCAGATCATAGAGTTCCTCTCATCAAAGATGACTGGGCATGTTGAATTTGAGTAGCCTTCGATACACTTCGTCCATTTCGGTGTACTTGGTGAAGGTAGGTTTGGTGACGAAGATGTATCGAATCTCATGTTGAATACTGATGTCCCACTGAAGTGCATCTAGAAACACCTTGCCAGTGATGCTGCCTTGAATTCTTGCAAACTTTGAACTATCCTTAGCAACATCGTCCAGTCTCTTCTTGTAGTATGGGAGTGTCATCAATTTGTCATTGATTACCCTCAAACCAAGAAGACCTTTCTTCTGTAGAGCCTCAATCTTACTAAAGAATCTTTGTAACCCTAGGTCCATGGCCTGAACCTTTTCTTCCAGCTAAAGCATTAATCCTCTCTTGGTCAAAAATATTTTGACCTCAAGGATAGTCTATGTTCTATCTTCAGTTTTCCACTCTTCCAGCTCTTCCCTGGTCTTAGAATTTAGGAACTTGATGATCTCGTGTTCATATGTTCGCATCTGTCCCAATTCTAATCTGATCTTCTCAATGGCCTATTTGCTTCTCTGCACCAATTCATTCTGCTCAAACATGATCTGTATCATGGGCCATATCTCGTTCATGGACTTGGAGATGTCTGTCCATACACTTTCTTTAACCTCGGCCAAAGTTTTTCCTGCCACTGTTTGCTTCCGGAGCTGTTGTAACTCTTGTTTGAGTTGATCTGTTAGCTTCTTTTCCTTAGAGAGGCTGCTTTGAAAGGAATATTTGAGTTCATGAAGGTTCTCAATCTCCTTTTTGATCCTCCTGATCTTTGTTTCCTGCAGGTTCATCTTTTCCACAGAATTAGCCAGGTTGGCTATTTTTTCCAGGGATGTCAATGGAGTCGCAGATGGGACTTATGTCACTGATGTTGTGCTCACTCCCAAAATTGGAATGAAACTCAATGGAATGACTTCCATTGGCTTCAATTTCTCTTTCTCTTTCACCAATTTCTCCATTTCATCTTCCATTTCCTTAAGTTGTGCGTTCTGCTCCATGAGTAACTTGAGCATTTCATCTTTCTCTCCTTCTTTCTTTGCTATTTCCTTCTCCTGCGAATCCTTTGTGGGTGGGAGCTTCAATTGTTTCCTTAAGGAGGCTATGTCAGCATTCTTCTTTTTAATCATCTCCTCGGCTGCTTTCTCGTTCGAAGGATCGTAACCGATCTTGAGGACCAGTTCCTCCAAAGTCTTGATCCTATTGTCCTTGGCAAAGGAGGATATCTTCTCTAGCTTTAGTTGTGTTTGAACATTGTTCAGGGAAACTTGCAATTTGGATGCAGTAGTGGAAGCATGCGCCAGCGTATAAAAGACAATTTCCCCTGTCTGTTTGTGTAGATCCATTTGATCGACTGGATGCACATCCTTTGTCTAGAATTCGAAGGTGGCCCTTTTGTAATCAGTGATCACCTTTGGATCTGGTACCTATGCCTAGAGGAATGCCATATGCATTATGCCCTTCTTTGTGTCAAATGTTGATAGCAACCTATGTTGTGCAGTCGGCGTCTGTTTCCAGAACTGGGTGCAAGTGCTGTTGGTGAAGGTATGGTTTCTTTTCTTGATCAGCTCATATTTTTCAAAGATACTCATCTTCAGTCCTACCTTGCCTGGTTGGGTGGTTGATGGAGAATCTATAGATTTCTTCGGCAATGATGAAGTTATGACATGCTGGAGGCTTGCACCGAGGGGTGGTTTATAAACCTTGGTCACTGTAGTAGACGGGGCTTCTTTTTCTCCGATCGGTCCAGGAACTAATATGGTCTTAGGCCTCTTGGTATGCAGCTAAAATTCCTCTGATGATACCTCAGTGACAGGTGGAGATAAATCTTTCCTAGGCATTTTCTCTTTCGGGACCTGTGGCATGGTTATTTGTGATATAGTGGCTGGGGGATCCTATTGTTCTACTTCGACCAATGTGTTAGGCTCCCATATTGTCTGATTTGCAAATTTCTCAACTTTAGGCCTAGATTCATGGACATATGGGATTTTCTTGTTTTTCACCCTCATCTCGGAGATGATCCCACATGGATCGTAATGCCATGGGAAACTCATGAAGAACTTCATTTTCTTCAGCAGCCTGTTTTCTTCTTCCCCAATGCCACGATTGTTGCAAATGAAGGAGCGAATCTACCCTTTGATTCTAAGCTATTTCTTTTTCTTCAGTGACACAAAATGGATATCATCGGAATTTATTATCTGCCTTATATATTCCAAAGCAAAAATTATGATAGGCATGTACCTGGGTAGCTTATTTGGTGCCAACTCGCACCTGTATACTCTGATCTCGATGTAATCTTGGTACAAATACCAATCCCTCGTCTTGGTATGATCCGAAAGATGCAGGATCCTCTGAACTTCATCATTTATCCGAGGCTCGGTCCTGCCGCTAAGCATACTCACCACTGAGTGGTAGAATTGATCGATGAACTCCTTGAAACTGAAATATATGGAGTTGTTCTTAAGCAAGGAGGTCCATGCGATCACTGCCTGGGGTGTACCATCTCCATCCATCTTCTGCATAGAAAATAAAAATTTGTCTACTTGGAAGAAAAGGAACAAATATGTCAGTATGGAAGAGTACCAGAACATGCCCTCCATGGAAAAATTAACAAACTATTCATGAATATTATTCGCCAGAAACATGCTGAATTCGAACTGGGTAGTGAGCTTCTCATCGGTAGAGAAGATCGATAAAAATCCCAGAATGGGTTCATCTGCCGACTGATCTGAGTAGTATCCCATCAAGGCACACAGGGACAAGATGATATGGTTTCCTTTGGTTGAAATGACTGAAGAAGGATAAGGGGGATTAGTGGAGGGAAATTGAGCGGATGGTGGGAGGAAAAGCTCAAATATTTGAGCTCTTTGGGGGAAGGTCATCTTCTGGTATAATTCTGTGAGAATTTCCAGGTTGAATGCTGATGCAGAGTCAGCTCAGGG
>WSFP011537841.1:0-11769 GCA_009831015.1 Picea engelmannii
TCCTCCTTATTTCTCCATCTGGTTCCCTGTTTTTGCCTGACTATAGTCTACGGGAACATATAGACTACTAAGTCACTCCCTGCTGGCCTAATCTTGGGGACGAGACATCACAAACAACTCCTGAACAAATTCAAGAGCAAGGAAGTCAGGACTGTGAATATACTAAAGAAAGCAGAAGATGATATACAGATCCGTCTGTCCCAGCAAGAAGTGTTTACAGTAGAATCCCACCCTCCTCCCTTTTCACAATACACGAGGGTCATCCAAGGGACAACCAAATACAAGATCAGGAAGTATAAGGAAGGGGATATAGTGTGGATGTGGGATACCCAGAAAGGAGAGCCAACCAATGTCAAAGGAAGCACTCAATCATGGCTCGTACCTTTCAAAGTTGGAAGAGAATCAATTGATGACTCCTATTATTTGTCCACTTTGGAAGGAAGAAGGCACCCATTACCAATCAACGAGCACCTCCTCAAACCCCACCAAGGTGGGGGAACCTGACTTCATAGGTAAGTACAAGTAAGTAGGAATTCTTGCATTCGCGTATTATACCATTTTCATTGCATTTTAGTTTGCTTTCACATTCACATTATTGATTTCCAGTCTATATATATATGTATGCTAGGGTGGCATTACCACCCCAATTTTGTTATTGATGTTTGCTATTGAGATCAGGCAGGTAAAATAGGTTATGCTAGAGATGTTGAGGTTCTCATGCGCTCTATGGTGAGCACATGTCCCCGACTTGGAGCCAAATGTTATCCCCAGTTTTAGGGATAACTAGGAGATCATGTCCCGAGGTCCACATGTCCTATACATGGAGTACCGAGAGCACGATTGACTTGAGCATGGCCCTGGAAGGCCCACCTTTTCTTTCTTCCAGCACCTTTGTCTTGTCAGCAATAGTAGCATCCATCACCATCAGCTTGGTCTTGTGTCAGAGATGGTTCTTTCTCCATGAGGTAATTAGTCCAGGTATCATGGTATGTGTCACTTTGATCATCAAAACCATTGAATATGTGCATCTGATTCCTTTTGTTTCTAACAAATGCTTGGATCTTACACTTGCCCACTTGACCATGTCTGGGGGGGTTTGATAGGGTTCCCTAGTAAGCCTGTGTCTTTACGTTTTGGTTTTCCACTGGGGGGGATTTCTGAAGAGCCATCATCCGCTCCGATCAAAGCACCACTTTTTCATCTTGATTCCCGCTCACCTACCCCTTACACTTTTCTAGGAAATGGGTTGACCTTTTCTAGGATTGCCCCTTATCTCGTGGGAAGAAGGGGCTAAAGGCCTGGAAGGTAAAATCAAGCTGGCAAAAGATAAAATCCTAAGAATGAAACCTCAAGATGTTTCGCCCAGGGATCCCCGAGAAAGCAATAAAAGGCTTCTCAGCAAGAAACAAGAGGGACCCAATAAAATAATAAAATAAGACCTATTCAGAGGATAGGGGGTCTCATCATGAGCCAACCTATTAGGTCCATGGGTACCTAGCAGTATGACATTACCACCAGCTGGTTAGCACGCCAGCGTAGTGACTCTTGGTTGCATGGCCAAGGGTAAGGGGATCTCATCACGAGCCAGCCTGATCATTTCTATGAAAGTACTTGTGGGTAACATTGTCACCACTAGTCACCACACCAGGGAAATGTCACCTGATTAGCATCTTGAAGAAAAAGCAAATAAAGAATAAAAGAGTGAAGAATAAAAGGCATGAATGGGCTTGGAAAAAATTGCATCCAGGACAGGTGCAGCTCGCCTTCTACAAAGGCACACATAGGTAAAGATTTTCATCCTCTTCCCTCACTGCAACCACTTGCTTGGACATCCCTTGACCACATCACCCACTTAGATGGCTCGGATGGGGTCTCTTTCAGAAACTTTCCTCTTCCAGTGGACACTATCTCAATAGGACGCCTTGTCATTTTCTCCAAATTTGTATTGTAGGCTTGTGTAATTTCTTTGAGATTTTACTGATGTATTAGGGATTTTATGCACATGTTTAATAATATTGATGATGAAATGTGATTGACATTGCTATGATCCCTATGACTGATGAGCTCATGGAGGGCGTAGTTGTTGATGTGCAGGATCATACTCGATGGACAGGTACCATTTTGGACCGGTACACATGGGGAGATGATCAGTTCGGACCTCCATGGGGCTGAAGAGCCCATCAGATGGATGTTGAGACCTCATCAGGGGGTAGAGACATGACAAGATGAATTAGGACCTTTGCACTAGAGAAGAAAAGAATGTTCCACCAGAGGCACTTTGGCAGAGCTTGACCTAGGGGGATTGCCACTCTTTCAGTGGAACATTGGCCTTGGAAGGCCTAGGACGTCACCCATGGTGAGAATGGCATCACCTAGTATCGTGGACACTTTGGGAGATAGTTGGGGCATCTTTTGGCACATGTGGCAGGTTGGAGAAGCCCAAGGAGGGCTAATGTTTTGCTCCAAGATGCTCCATTTGCCCTAGAAGGGGCTAACATCTCCCTTAGAGGGGATTGATGTCTCTTTTTAGCCTGTTTAGGGTTTAATTTTGAAACATTTAATGTAAAACATAATGATTTTAGTATTTTGGCCTTGTCGGCCTTTTTCATGACCTAAAATGTAAAATTAGGTCATGGTATTGTATAAATGAAGGATTTTCACCTTTATTTTATCATCATCTCTCACTCACTCATTAGTGAGGTCTGAAATTTTTTCCCTCTCTTGGGTTATTGGCTGATTTAGTGAGGCGCACTTGTTGAAGGAAGATTTCCTTTACATATTTTGGCATTTCTATTGATGGAAGTTGTTACAACTAGGGTTTGTTATGCTTTTTCTTGGTGATATGTAAGTATTTTTCTGCAAAAATTATTGATTGAATGGTTGCATTACTTATTTCTTGCATATGTTGTTAATTTTGCTGAATAAACCCTAGGTGACAAGCACACTAGTAGGTCCTTGTCTCATGTACCCATTGAGAGAAATTTCAGCCATTTATTGAAGAAGGAGAGAGCCTAGCCGTAGCTACACTCTCTTTCTCTCTTCACTTTTGCTAGTCGTACTATTTACAAGCTGAGAAGAAGGAGATGCCTTAAAGCCTAGGTCTTCTACACTTTGGGTCGATTTTTCTAGGGTTTGCTGGGAGAGCCTTGTTGTAGCAACACTTTGCTTCATCAAACCCTCTTGTCTTAGTTTTATGCTACTTCTTCAGCTAGCCCTGATTTCCATTGAGTTAAGGAAGGAGGAGAGAGCACCGAGGCCTTGCCATAGCAACACCAAGGTGAGCCTCTCTCCCCTATGGTTTTGATTTTGAGGCCTTGCTTTAGTAACACCTCAAAACCTCTCCCTCTAGTCCTTAGCCGTTTTATCTTTGCATCCTTTAGCCCTTACGTCCTTCACTTTTGACTCCATTAACCCTAAGGCACTGATCTAAAAGACCTCTTGATTTGAAGTGAACCTGATCACAACAACTTTTTCAAAATATTGAATCAAACCCTAGCTTAGAAACTAACCTATTGTTTCCGTCATCTTTAACTATAATATCATTGGTGCAACTAACATTTTCATTATAAGCAATTTAATGATAGTTAAAGGCATTAATTTAATGATGTATTGATTTGTTACATTGAATGCCATATCATTTCAAGCATTTATTGAAGAAGTGACATATTTATCATCACTATTTTATAAAAATTGACTTCGTCAATATTTATTGTCAAATTGCTCATATTGAATATCAAATAGTCATTGATTTACATGAAGTACTAACCAAGTGAGAAAGCTTGCATATATCATTTTCTTGTTGCTTTGTTCTCGGGCAAGGATTCTACTTGGTTATTGCTTCCGGTTATCTTTATTAGCTATAAGCCAGACTATCTGCTCGATGGTGACTTGTGAGGGGGGGGAAATTATCTTTGTCTTATTATCCTTTGCCTTCTCAGAGCCCCAGGTCACCAGGGATGTCTCCCTTGGGCCTTACCACCCTAAATAGAAAGAACCTTCCTATCGTGGTGACATTGGATAGGATTGGTTCCAATGACGCCAGTTTGCCTCTTCAATCTTTTGCCTTTTATCCTTGCTACAAAGTGTGCGATAAAATTTTTGCGCCTTTGTCGGGGAACATTGAGTCAAACCTTCCTCAAGACGACAACTTTTCGGTAAGCCTTGCCTTTAAAAATATTTATCTTACAAGCTTACCTGGTGACTCCACATTGGTTGTTTTTCGTTATCCTTTGGTAGTTTCAAGCAAACTATCTGGAAACTCCACAAACCAAAAAGAGGTACAATAATCCTCCTCAATCTTTTAGAAGGAAACCTCCCCAAAACTCTCATGTTGTAAAATCACTTTTTAGAGGAAATATTTCTTTGAAAACCATGTCTAGCTCAACAACTCAGACCAATACAATAAACCCACCTAACAACCAAATACAATGGTCATCTACTCTTTTCAAACCGCTAGACATGTCAGACATACCTGGTTAGCCTAGGCAAATGCCACACAAGTATGAGAAATGGTTGCCTAAGTTTGTCGGTACTGATGCAATCAGTGTCGAAGAGCACATGAGCAACTTTTGGGCATTTTTTCAGCTTCATCTTGTTAGTGATGATGCTGAACATTTGATCATGAAGTTGTTCTCCGCTACCCTCCTTGATGCTTCAAGGCGTTGGTATCTGAGCCTTCCCAATGGTGGTATTAAGACCATGGACAAATTAGAAGAATCTTTTCTCAAGAGATGGAGTATCAAAGAAGACCCTAACATGCTTCTTACTTGACTGAATTCCTTTTGGAAACACGAGAATGAATCTATTCGAGAGTTTCATACCAGATTTGAGACTTTACTGCAAAAGATCCTTACAACCCATCCTCCGATTGGTGATTACCCTGTGCATATCTATACCAAGTCTTTTAATGGCCAACTAGGGTATCTTCTCAAGGACAAAAACCCCCAATCAATCCAAGAAGTTCAAGAGATCCCTGCTAAAATTGAGGGCAACCTCCTTTCATCTAAGATTGAGCCTTTTGCTAATCCATGGAAGATTGACACCAAACCAAAGATAGTCCACAACACCGAACCTACTTCAGACCTATGCTCCAGTATGGAAAAACTACAAGCTTCCATGGATGGTATCATAAAGAATCAAGAACTAATTATGCGTAGGATCGCCAACTTGGAGAGATCCCAGAGCCAAGAACCTAGGGTCCCGTACAAAGGGTAATTTCAAAAGGGGAACCAATTTTATAAACCAAAGAATGACCAAGAAGTTCCAAACACCTTATCCCCTACAAACGTTGTAGATGAAAACCCTTGGTACCTAGAATGCAGTGAAGCACATTGGGAGCATGAGTGTCCTTACAACAATGATGGTTGTCAACAGGTGAACAATGTAGGACACATCATGGAAGGCCCTCAAATAAATATCACCGCTAAAGAGCATAAGGAGGGAATGAAAGAGGTAGCCAGGCTGGCTAGAATGGAGGTAATAAACAACCTAGACCAGGAATCAAAAGAAATGTTTAAGAAACAAGAATTCCAGGTGTATAGAAGAAAGAAGCTTAACCAACCTGCCACTGACCAAACAAAACCCCCACCTTTGGATGTACTTCTTCCCAAGACATCCAAAACTGAAAGGGGTTTACTTGAAATTTGACTTTGAAGGGTCACTATCTAAGATGCATGTAACCATTCCCCTTAGAGAATTCATAAAGGTGCCATCTATCAAAGAACGTTTTGACAAGTTTTTTCAAGGATCAGATGGACCAATGGATCCCACTATCATGTTGCAAGCCGATCACTTCAGGGTCCGGTATGATGAACATCCTCCCTTCTTCATGACTTTGATAATGAACAACAAGAGCCTCAAAAACTGCATGTTGGATTCAGGGGCCGGTGCTAACATGATTTCGCTCAAATTCATGCAACAAATTGGTTTGAAGACCACACAACCTTACCGAAATGTGTGTGGTTTTGAATCAAAAGCCATACCCACACATGGGGTGATTAAGAATGTCCAAGTTTGCCTAAAGGAATACCCCGAGAAAGTCATTCACATGGACATAGTGGTCGTAGCTGTCCTAGATGTTTTTTTTTAATTAATTAAATTAATTAATTTTTCCCAAGGTCAGAATTTTAATTATTTAATTAATTAATTATTTTTGAGCAAATATTGTAAAAACTAGGTCCTTGGGATTTTTCTAGGGGTATTTGTGCTCAAAATAAATGGAATGAGACCCCCTACACCCTTGTACCAAGTTTCATCTTAGTTGGACAACTTTTTCTAGGTGTTTGTCCACCAGGAGTCTCAGTCAGTTAAAACAACAATTTTAATTGCTAAGTCTTGACATAGGAAAATGTCAATTTTGTAATTTTTGAGCTAAGGAGGTAAAGTAAAGATGGATAAAGGTGAGAGATATGATTCCTAACCTGCCCAACCCACCTCCTAACCTTTACACACCCCCTTACCCACTCATCAGCTCAAACCCTCACCCCCCTTAGGGGATTTGCGCCCCCCTAGCTTGGGAAAACATTACAACTTGAAATATTTTGAGTTGTGGGCCCCTCCCTCATGAGGTGCACCCTTCCTAGCCTCCCACCTCACTCCTTTGTGTTGCCCCACCCTCTACAACTCATTCCACCTCACCAATCCATGTCCAAACCCTAGATGGTGCACCCCTCCTCTTGAGATTCTCTCTTTTGTCTTGGTTGTGACACTTGGCAATGATCCAAGGAGGGTCGTTTTGCCTCTTGAGGTACAAATATGACCCCTCCCTCCCTCATTTGATCACCATTCCTTGAGCTATTGTTATGCTATTGGATTTTCGCCCCATCTCTCTCTCTCTCTCTCTCTCTCTCTCTCTCTCTCTCTCTTGGTCATCTTGCTTCCTCCCACTTTGCTCTTGATATTGTTGGAGCCACTTCTTGCTCCAATACTTTCATTTTGGTTAATACAAAGGCTTTGGAGGATTTTTGAAGCAACAAAGAGTAGTCTTGTTACTTCATGCACAAGAGGTGATATTGCTTGTTTGTTCATTTTGTGAAATATTGAGTAGATCTCTTGGGTAAGGTATTTTACTTGGATAGGTTAGGCAATAGTATTATTGTTAACCTAAATGTGTTGGGTAACTAATGATATAAAGTAGTTTATGTTGTTTGCTTATTCAGCTTGTTATCTACTCTTGTATCTCACATTGTGTTCAAGATTTGCAGGTTCACTTCAAGGGTTTTGTTGAGAAAGCCTCGGGCAAGAGTCTTCCCTCAATGCTCACCTAAACTCCGTTGTCTTTTGTCTCCTATTTTCTGTTCATTCATATCTGATTTCAGTTTTATAACAATCATAGATTGGTCACATAAAATCAACTTTTATTTGGAAATTTGTATCTGGAAAATTTCTACCTAAAAACATAAATTTTTCTTGACCTTTTTTGTGTTGTGCAGCATTTCCAACAAGCAATAGCTTGTTGTTTTTTGCAAGTGCTTACTAGGTTTAGGGGTTATGCTGCCCACTTTTGGTCACACAACACTTCAAAGGAATATCATTTGATTGGGTAATGAAAATCACCCTTTCCCTACCTCTTTCTAGCATTGTAAAGTCATTTTTTGCTTCCAACCCCCTTGGCACAAAAAAGGAAGGATTGCCTCCACCTTGTGCCATTGAGAGTGGTTTTTAATTCTTTGCCTTGTATTACAAGTCATTTTTTATTGTTTCCTACACCTTGGGTGAGAGATTGGCATGGCCAAACTCCCAAAATCGTGAGGCTAGGTTAGTTGTGTGTGTTGTTGATATGCTCATGTTCATGGCTAAAATATTCTAGAAGTAGATTTGACACTCACATAACTAGATCTTAGCTTAAGCCCATGCAGGCATAAATTTACTTTCATGCTCTAAGTCTTTCAAGTTCATTTCCTAGCATCTATCTTAATGCAATACACACATGGCTAAATAGTGATGGTTTAAAGTAATCTTCTTCATTTGCAAATATCTTATCTTTTAAAGCATCTACTTTCATTCAAGTTTTCAAGTACATTTGTGAATATGTTAATGGTGTAGAATCAACATCTCATTTCAGCAAGTATTCATAGCTTCTTATGTGTTTTCAATGCTATAATCTCGTGATCTAGAGTGATTTTCCTTGCTGGTAAAATTTTCAGTTTTGGCATTATTTCATTGTTTTTAGGCAAGTAAAAGTCACTTAAACACTCTCAAACACATAAAAATACTTAGTCCATAGGCCCCATAACTTAATAGAATTAATAAGAAACCTTAATTCACCATCTTCGCCATCTAAAACAGGGTTTGAGGAAGGCAAGGGATGGTGCTAGACCGAGGATGGTCTCACGGCGCGCGGCGTCCCGTCCGGGAGTACTCACATCTTAGGGTTGACCTGTGAAGCTAGGGTAGGCCTTGTTGCCTCACTTCTTGAGCATCCAACAACCATTTGGTAATTGGGGGAGGAGTATTTTGGCTTGACCCTTAGCTAGGAGTAACTCATATTTAACAATCTTTAATTACTCCTTAATTCACTAAGCTTTTGGACATCTCATTCTTCATTGGTATATCTTGTGGTTTCCATTTAAGTAGTTCTTGCGAGCATTCTCTCACTCTTACTTACTTATGCAAGTTTAACTTTGCTTTGTGAATTTTTAATCTAAGTTGTCATATGTGTGTTGTTGAGCACGTGTTCTTTCAAAGCATTTTACTTGATTAGTGTGCTTCATGGTGTGATCCCTCAAGAGGTTGTGCATCCCCTTTAGAGGCACCATCTTACTGGGTATTGAGTGTTGTGGTTTCCATTGATAAGCAGTCCAATATAGTAAGTGATATTGGGGCATGCTTGGCTTGATGTGGATGATCTTCATGTGTTGAATCTCTTTAATTTCCTACACATACAAGCACATGGTTAGTTAATCTCTCATCTTATTTGTATCTATTGTTCATTGTGTAGCTATTGTATCATCTTTTCATTTTGTATCTAATTGTGGATTTGTATCTAATCTTGTTGTAAAGTAATTGTAATCATTGTAAATATTTTGCAATCTAAACCCCTCAAACATTAGTTGACCCCTTTGCCCAATCTTAGGCACTAGTCTTAGTTGTCATAGGAAAAGGGTTTTGCTTGTCATAAGTAAATCATTGCATCTTGCATTTGCTGCCTTTGCATCATAGGATAGATTTCCCCCAAACCATCTAACAAATTAAAACCAACTCCTAGAACATAACGTTAATATCATCTAGAAACTAGGGTCTAACCCCCTTGGCTTCCCTAGGAGGAAGCCTAGACGGAAGAGGTTCAAGCCAAAGTGACAGTGTGGGCTTTTGAACCTAGGCATTGTGCCTCCAAGGACACACTAAGTGAGCCGGACTTAGCTCATGTTTGCATGATCCAGCAGGATCTTTTCAATGATTATGGTTGAGTTTTAAAACTTGCATGAATAATTTAACCATTTGAGAATTTAATGAAAGAAGAGGAATATATCAGTCAAATACACATATGCAGATCTAAAAAGAATAATGAACAACAAACCATAAGAATGCAGGTTGATAACGGAGTTCGGCACAATGTTTGCCTACGTCTCCGGGCCTTTTTCCTGTGGGGGAGGCTTCTTTATTTCTGCTCAAGTGCTCAAAATTACATCTCAGCAATGCCCAAATTCTACAAGACTAATCTGGTCTTGTTGTCCCAGATCTCAAGAAACCTGCAAAAGAAACGGCATGCAAAACTGATGCTCCAAGCTCCCAGAAACGATCCGACAGCGTTTCCACCTCAAAGGCTTCCTTGCAACAAACTGACTTTGGCTTGGCTTTCCTTCAGCATAACTCTTCTCTGAATGACTGTCCCTTGGCCTCAAACAGGCCTAGTTTATATAGCAAAGGAGTTGGTTTCACATCCCCAACTTCCTCCAAGAATCTGGCCTCCAAAAATGCCCAATATCCCCCAAAAATGGAAGAAATCGGCTAAATATAGGCCTTGTTACAACAAAAAACCCAAAAACTATATAAAAAACCCATTTTATAAAATAAATTGGGTGCTAGCCCCCAATTCCCGGGCGCAGCCCCTGGATTCCTGGTCACATGTATCGGCCATATGGCCACGCGCTATAGCGCGGGCCCTATCCAAATGGCTCTTGGTCCTGGTCTCATGGCGCACCATAAGGCCACGGGCTAACAGTTTCAACCAAACCCCGCGCTATATGTTTAAACCCCCAGGTCATATAGCTAGTGAATAGAACCTGTGGCTAACAGTTCCCGCGCCCGTCGGTTGGTGTATGGTCATATTGCGTGGTTCGCGCCGAGGGCTGGGGCTAGGCCTCGACCCTTTTCCCGCCGGTGTAAACCTTAAATCCAATTCAAAACAATTTATTGCCAAACCTTTTACAAGTACCACCATGCGGGCGGGTGGTTAGCCCAGCCACATTAGAACTCTGCCACACGGGAGGTCCCGCATTCGAACCCCGACGCCATCGACCTTTTTTATTAAAACCAACAACGAATCATGGGGTGCCATGTGGAAGCCCTTGACAGGGCCACGTGGCACCCTTACCAACCAATCATAACTGGACACGTGTCCATACCTGATTGGACCACGTCAATGCCATGTCAACCGTCGTACTGCCATTTGTTTCTCTGCCATGCTTCCACATGTCCCTGCCGTACTGCCCAGTCGTCCTGCTGTGTTAGCTGCCACGTCATCTGATGACGTCAGCGTGCCACGTGTCACCCTGTCAGTGGTGACACGTGTCACCTCCGTACTGGTCCCAATGTACGCCGAAAAGGTCAAATCAGCATGACACATGTCGCGTCCTGGTGATGCCACGTGTCCTCCGTATGGATCTGCCATGTGTCACCTTCTGGAGCTGCCACATCATCTGTACGGACAGGCCACGTCAGCTGTATGGATGTGCCACGTGGACTGTACAGACTGTACAGTCATCCCCCTTTTTTGCCTGTTTGTCTTTTCGGACAGAACACGATATCTTCTCCATACGGACTCCATTTGACAAAGTAAATATACCACCGGAATCAGGAAGACGAGACGGACGCAATGGCACATGTTTCGTCGCATTCCAAGCACTTTCATTTTTGAGCATTTTTCAAGCTCTATCAGGCTTCTGGATCCGTTTTTGGATCACACCTCCCCACAAAAAGACCTTTTGGTCCCCAAAAGGTTACAGACCAGTTAACAAGCTCGGGATAGGCCACCCGGCTTGTCCTCTGGCTCTGAACTCCGTCCTGTGCACCTGTCTCATCAAGATCAGCTGTAATACAATAATGACCACTGAAAGTACATTGTTAGTCATTGCAATCCTGTTACATTTCACTGAAGCCACTATCATCGATGTACTGAACATTGCTAATGATAACATCAGAAAAATGAATGCAAATGAACTGATATACTTGAAGTATTTGCACGACATAAATTTATCTTGAAGCAATTTATGATTAATTCTCCATTCCATAATCATATCTTGTTCTTGCTTAAGATCTATCACTTCACTTGAAACAATTAATGGTTTGTCTCTTACTTGCACTGTCTTTGTTAACTGTTCCATTGTTTGAAGTTTGTTACTTTCTTTAACATGATGAGCATGCACTATGTAGTCATGACCTTCTTTAGTGAACTGATACTGATTCTTAGTTTTGTAGAAGATTGCTTTACGATCATACAAGTACGGACTACCTAAGACGATGCCACATTCTTTTAACGACACTACATCACAAGTTACTTCATCCACATACTTATCTGAAATTGCAAATTTGACTGTGCACTGTTTTTTT
>WSFP011537844.1:0-11768 GCA_009831015.1 Picea engelmannii
TTGGGTCACCATGTGTCTATTGTAGGAATACAAATTGACCCTGCTAAGATTGAAGTACTTGTTAGTATTCCATGTTGGACAATTGGTTTTCATTGATGTCAATGAGTAGTGAATTGATGTCAACTGATGTGATGGGTGTATTGGGAGAAGTCTCCAAAGTGGTCCCCTTATAGTGTATCTCTAAGAATGGTCCTCATGGAAAGATGCTTTGAATAAGTCTACAAGAAACCCCTAAGTATGGTTAAGGATATTGTAGTTGGTCATCGAATTAGTTCATGAAGGATGGAGTAAATGAATTATACTCATGCATGGATGTATATTCCTTGTCATTCTGTTTTCGATGATAGGTGGTATGCCACATAGTTCCTCATGGTTGAGGAGTTATGGCCTTGTGAAGTTAGAAGCTTAGAAGAATGGTCAAGAAGCCCCTAGTTTGTTACAAGTATTTAATGAAAGAGTAAATTGGTTGTAACAATAAAGTTAAGAAGCCCCTAAGTTTAAGGAAAGAGGTTACCCAACAAAAGTATAAATACACTTCAAAGAGTCATTCACAAACACACTCACTCATTGATTCTATTGAACTTGTGATATTTTGGCTAATTTTGTGACAGTAAAATATGAGGTAGCAAAGAATAAGGAGTATGAGAGTTTCGGCATTGCAATGATGAGTGTGAAACTCTAAGGAAACCCTAGTTTTACTAATCCCAGTAGGTCACACTACTAGTGTCCCACTAGGCATCCCCACGGGTTGTAGTATACATGTCACACAAGGTCCCGCGATACATGATACCTTAGTCCCGTGAGGACAACACAAGTTTTGGGGAAATGCTTGTTCCAAGTCCATGAGGTCAGAAGATAACTTCCAGGTCATCATTTTAGTGTATCGGATCAGCTACATAAATATTGGTATGTTTGTCTACTTGTTTTGAAGGTAATGGTTGGTTATGATATGGTGTATTCTTGAGGCATATTTGGCATGTTTTGTATTGGCACATGTTTATGGTACATATTTCCTACATGGTTGAGTGAGGAGAACTCTTGTATTTGGTTTAGTCTATGATATGATTGTTGTGATTCAAATATTTGAGATGGTTTTTCATGGTTGAGGGATACCCTTTATGTATGGTGGCATGAGGGACATGCATTGGTTCTTTGAGGGACTTCATTGATGATATGGTACATGTCTATTACATGTTGATAGCATATGGTATGGTTTCATCATATTATTGGTGTTCTATTATTTGGTACATGATTTGATATATGATTAGCTACTCATTATTGATGTTATGGTATCTACACTTGGCATATATTTTGGTACATGGTTGATGTACATGGTATGGAACAGGTTGATGTACATGGTTTATGTACATGATGTGGTGATGGTTTTGGTATCCATGTGAGAGGATCTGGGTATAGTCAGTTGATGATGGTATATCAGTGATAGCGGAAGTGATAGGTTGTATGATTGGTTGATCATCGGTGATAGTTTGGTTGATGAGATAGTGATAGTGACATGTTGGTTGATGTGATAGTGGTATTCATAGATTTATGTGGCAGTGATAGTGGCAGGTTGGTTGATGTATTGATGACATTGGCAGTGACAGTATCAATGGTAGTGGCAATGATTCTACACTAATATTTCAGGGAGAGAGGATGGGGCAAGGATAGTTGGTTGTATCCACCTTTCAGTCAATGTCAGAGATATCAGAGGGTTGTAACCTCCTTTGGGTTGGAGCCAAAGAATTCAGGGATTTGTAGTTTCCTTTAGGTTTAATCCTGAGAATGGGGGTTGTGGCATCCTTCCAGTTTCAACTGGAAAATGGGAATTTGGTGCTTTCAATGAATGTATTATCTTGACATATAAGAAAACCATTATGTGGTTTTCTCCCATTTGGGTTTCCACGTAAATTCTGGTGTACTATGCATTTGATGTGATATTGTTCATGTGATATTGCTTATGATTATACTATTGATTATATATATTGAATGTTAAAGATAAAATGTTGAACATTGTTGAACATTGTTGAAGAATACATTGTGGTTAAAAGTAATAAAAGTGTTAATATTGATTCACCACCCTTCTCAATATTCTTACCATTGGTATCAGAGCAAGTCCTTCAAGAAACATTCTAACCACTAGAAGCATATCATGGAATATGATAATATCGGAGCACCAATATTTGGCGGTCAGAATTATGGATTCTTGAGTATAAGTATGAAAACTATTTTATATGCACAAGTATTTTAGGTATGGCGAGCATTATTAGATGGATACAAAGCAACAGTTACTCCCCCAATAGATAAGGATGGAAATAAAATCGAAGAAAACAACTCAAAGGATAAAGGTACTATTCTAAACAGTCTTGTTAATTCAATATTTGTTGAGTTTATGCATTGTGATTCTGCAAAAGACCGATGGGATAAGCTTCAAAATATTTATTAAGTACATGCTAAAGTCAAGGGAGCTAATATCCAAACCTTTAGAGATAAGTTGGAACAATTGAATATTAAAGGAGACGAAAAAATTGCAACCCACTTTTTGCGAGTTGATGAAATAGTGAATACTATTAAAGGTTTGGGAGAAGAGATGAAGGAACCAGTCATCGTATAAAAATGAAACCTATAAAACATTGTTTTTTATCAAAAAAAATCATATAGGGAGACAAAGTTTGTATATCAACATATTCAAACTTATACGTTTCCCCTCTAAGAGTTTGAAAGATTTTTCATACCCTCTATTTCCACAGTTCTGTTGTTGACCCTTTTGAAATCATGTGTCTCTTATTCATGATATTATGTGAACAAAAGAAATATCAAGAGCCACGTGTAAGATCTAGTAGAGTGGTACAATGGTTGCTATAGAGCTAATAGAGTGTGCATGGTTGCTTGTTAATTATTTTGGATTTAAAGTCACTTATTATTAAGATTAAGATGAACGATGTAAATTTAATACAATTGACATTGGCCATGTCTATGTCCAAAAGTTTTTAGTGCATAGATTTAAGTTCATGCATAAGTTTGAATTACAACATTGCAATAAAAATTACTTATCAAAATTATTTAAAATATATTGATAATAGCAATAAAAATTATACTAAAATCAACAATTAATAGCATCCTCTTGTTATAATATAAGGAAACAAAATTCTCTAAAATAATGAATTTTAAGTGCCAACAACTTAAAAATTCAAGAGCATGTAGGTTTTTATTATGCCACCAAACTAAGATCATCACACATAAAATTTAATAAACTTATTAGATACAAAGGTTTACATATATCAAATTTTTATTAATTTTTTAAAGCTTTGAGATGATTAGATAACGACTCAATAAATTTGATAATGTAAGGTTAGTCATAACCATATGAATAACCATTATATAATTTTTTATATTCTCTCCTATGGTATTTGATTGAGCTGTCATTATTTTGGTTTTTTATACAATATTCATTTAAGTTTAGTTGTATTCTATTTTATTAATATTCATTTTTACTTAGTCTATTTTGTGTAGATTGTGTAATTATTAACTTTTATATACTACTTTATTTGAATTTTGTAATTGTTATTTTTTTCATATTATGTATGGATATTGTGTGTGTATATTAGTCGTTCATGTCTCTATTTTATGTCTCTATTTCTCACACAATATAAAACATAATAATTTATTTCAAACTAAAATTATGAACATACATGTCTCCATTTATTCTACATTCATGTCTTTATTTCTCAAATAATATACAATATAATCATTGATTTCAAACAAATCAATTTTGAGGAACTGGGATATATGGAAGGAAATGGAAAAACTAATAAAATTTAATAATGAAGAAAGAGATTAATGATAAATTTTCACACCATAATAACCACAATGATAATTAAATTTAAGAACACTTGGGACAAAACCTTTAATGTATATAATTTCCATGATCCCAAATTTACAATCAATCACTTGCAATGTAATTAGTTCTTTAAAAGGGACAAAAATCAACATCCGAAAATGTTGATTAATCCAATTCACGTTGTATACATGTATTTTTCATTAGAGTGGTTAAGCTCTGAATTTGCATTCACTATGTGTGCATCCAACTCCATATGCCTCATGGTTCTCGAGATTGAATCTAGTCAAGATTGAATTAGTGGTCCAATCAGTGGTACAGAGTGTAGATATGTGTTTTGATTGTATACACAACAATCTATAGAGATATTATGAAGTGTAGATATGGGTTTTTATTTTATACAACCATCTATAGAGATATTATAGAGATAGTATGGCTCGCTTATATACAGAATATGAATCTCCTAAAATATATTAGGAGATAAACATGGAGATGGAAAAAAGAGGTTTGACAACAAAGGAGCTGAGATGAATCAGAGATAACAAAGATTTGATAATTGTGAATTATGTTACAAATTTGGTTACAAGATCGTTCAAAAAAAATACCTAGTAGTATTTTGCTTCACATCCAATATATGGAATCATATGTATTTATTCCACTAACATGAATTTAAAGACCTAAGTGAATTTATGTGGTAGTTATCTAAGATTAAAACTCCAAAATTTATATGTTCAAAAAAAATTTGCATTGTGTAGGTTATTGGTGATTAAAACTCAAAAATCACCAATAACATAAGAGTGGAAAAATGGCATTCAGTTAGAGCTTAGCCAAAAGACATCGAATTGATTAGTCAATGAAATTTGTGATAAAAGCAATTTAAATATTATGAAAATATAAATATTTTGTTGAGCATATGTATAATATTGTAAAGTAAGAAAAATATATGTAGTGAAAGAAAAACAAATGGATGATCAATTATGAATCAAATGTTATAGTTGTTATAATTCTGATATTCATCAAGAACAAATAATAAAATATAAACATTTATAAATGACTTGAATCAATGAATGAAATATGAGAAAGAAATATAGATAAAAATAAAAAGACAATATTTTAAGAAACTCAAAAAACATAGAGAAGTAAATACATCAATATTTTTTCGAGAATGAGTTGGAAAGGGATGAAAAATTAAGAAATACAAAGTTATAATATTTACACAGATACTAAACTTACCAATATTTTATCATAAAAAGATGGGAAGAATTTTTTTTAGTGTTTAAAGTTAAGAAGAAAGGGAAAAATTTAGAGAAAATGCCTTCTTAAAGTGAATCTTCAAAATGCTTGTGTTTTTTTTTTTTTTTAATTTATTAAAATAATGGGGTAATAAGTGAAAAAAAAATGCTATATAGAATTAAGTATGTAAAGTTTATGATAAATTTTTAGAAAAATAAATTAAAAAGTTTAACTAAAAGATAATTGGATAAAATATTTAACTAAAAGGAAAAACATTTCATCTTGAGATTGAATCTAAGATTTTATCTCTAAAGAGAAAACATCTACCATAGATTCTATAAAATATATTAGATGAGAAAAAATCAAGATTCTATCAAATTTCACTTCCTAGTTTACATATAAATATATCAAGAGATATGTATTAATCTCCATCCTTTTTGGTGAGAACAACCCTTAAATTTCTCAAGATGAAAGTGAAGGACAGTGATAGAGTTATCGGGTGAAATGGGTTAGAGTCATAATTTTAGGAGAACAAAGTATCCTCATGAAATCCAAATATGTATTAGATATGATTTACAAACCTCCTCCATTATATATATGTGTGTACACACACACTTTAGGATTAAGAATAGAGATAATAAATCGTGGAATATTGTCAATATCTAAGTCAAAGGAGTGCATAAACATATTTTTTTCATAGATGCATTGAAGAGTGCCGAAAATGATACCCTTCCTTTCCAAGAAATCCTTCACATACCAAGAATGTTAAAAATTCATTTAAGAGTGTAGAAAGTGATATCTCTCCTTTCCAAGACCAAAATCAACTAAGAAATAAATAAATTCAAAGTAGGAAGGATATAATGTGAAATAGTGTCATGTTGATAAGAGGGAAATGTTGGATTACTGAGAGGGGGATGAATCAGTAATAGATCTTTTAATCATTTTAACTATAGTATGTAAGTGTTATTTATCTTTACGATCAATGTAACATTATCATCCAATAAGTGTAGAGTAAATAATGAAAAATCACGCACGTTCACAATACACCAGTATTTTTACGTGGAAACCCAATGCAGGAGAAAACCATGGAATCATTTTTCTTATATGTATTTAAGAGTTACATTCATTGGAAGCACCAACTTCCTTTGTTCTCTAGCTGCAACTGGAAGGAGGCTCTGACCCCCTATATTTTTAGGCTACAACCTTAGGGAATCTCCAACTCCCCAATTCTTTGGCTACAACCCCCTATGTTCTCTAGTTACAACCAAAATGTGGCTACAACCACCTATCCGTCCCCCCTTCCCGCCACCCTGAAATATAAGTGAAATGATGAAACCACTGCCACACTGTCACTGTGAGATATACCATTGTAAACCCATACCAATCTATGCCAACAACCTGTATCCAACATGTACCAAAAACATGTGATCAACATGTACCTGTAACCTTCATGTACCAACAAAAAACCTAACATGTACATGACATGTCTTTGCTACAACTTGTGTATGTACACAACTTGTTTTTAGTTCTGCTTGCATATGTACGCACTTTGTCTATACTGCAACCTGCATACACCTTTTGAAAATTATGGTTTTATCTTTCCTAAAAAAATCTAACCCTTTGTTACCTCTATCACATCAACCTGCAACCTATGACTATGTCCACATTGTAGTTGTTCCCTATGCATACATCCTTATACATATCCCTTAACCAAGTGCATCTATATCTCTCTATCCATGTGTCATACAAGTGTGTATAATCATGAACAAGCATAATAACCCTCACATGGACTAGACATCAAACACTTACTGATATACATCCTCTCAATAAATCAACCACTTCAAAAATACAATCTCTCAACCATGTACCACAAAAACCCTTAACCATATGCCAAGAAATACAAGATATCCCTCAACACCAACAAGATGTACCAATGAAAGATATTAATTATACCATCAATGTATTTCTATAGATCTGATTTATATAGTAAGTTCCATGCAGCCAATAACCTTTCCATGGAAAATCCGCAAACCCCCATGACCATATCTCATGTAGAAAACAATATCCAACAACACATAGAAATAATACATGCCTCTTGAACCTGTAGATATATCTATTGTTCCTAATCATTGTAGACCTTTCTGGGAGCTTGATTTCAGACTCTAGAGACCCGACATATTCATCTTCTCAAGTTTTCATGGATTTTCCCAACTGTACATGATTGTTCCTTCTTCATCATGCGCATGTGCGTTCTCTTGTCTCCTTCAGTTTGCATATGTATGCGCTATGTTCCATGGTATCCCACGTACACCTCAAAAAATAGGGTTTTTTTCGATATTTTCTGCAATTCTGAAACTTTCATCATCAACCCTTTGTGCTACCTCAGAATTGTGTAACTTTAGATGTATCAATGAGTACTTGCAATAAACCTTACATAATAATATGTATTCAATGTGCTAAATATATTCTAATAGGAGAGCCCTGCTCTCTTATTTATACTTCCATGTAGCTTCCTCAAGGGTTACCTTCTAACAAACTTAACCCAATTTCCTTCTTTTAGGGATAACCCACTTCTAACCACTTGTCCACTTCTAACCCAATTTTCTACAAATAGTAAATTCTCCACTTCTAGTTGCAACTAAATTATTTTCAATTATTTTTAATTATTTTCTAATTGCAACAACTTAACCCATGATTAACTCCTAGTTTCACCCACTTGACTAGTCAACTTTTTTCTAGGAGCTTCTAGAATAATTTGACTTCTTTGACCTTCTAGATAACTCATGAGGGTTCTCAAACTTCACAAGGCCATAACTCTTTAACAGTGATGATTTATGTGACATTCCACATATCACTGGAAATGGCATGACATGTACTATCCATATAGAATATTTTTACCTGCAAATAAATTAATCTTCATACCATTATGTATAAATAAAACTGAATTCCCTTAACCATATTTTTTGGGCCACCATAATTTGCTATCGGTTTTCTTCAAGGGTTTACATCAATGACAACCAACCCAATTAATCAATAATCTCCCCCTTTGGCATTGATCGAAACACTTTAATGCAAAATTGAATTCATATTGCTCATCTTCCCCATGTGACCATTGCTCCCCTTGGAAAGATGTCTCTATGATCAATCTCCAAGAATCTAACTCCCTATCCTACATTTGATGAATCTCTCCCCCTTTAACATCAATGTAAAAGGTAACTTCCCTTCCAGGGCTTCTCCCCATAGCTGAATTTTCCTTGGGGTTGCTCCCCCTGATTGAACTCTTCCTGAAACTGCTCCCCCAACCTAAACTATCCTCTTTATGGTGTTTCCTCGTGTAAATCTAAGACATATAAGATAAGAATTCAAAAGAATTCATTTTGGAGTAGAAATTACTTCGAGTCTCTAGAGAATATACTCAAAGGATTCCCTTGGAAGCAGTTTTGTAAAGACATCTACAACATGTTCTTTTGTTCCCACATATTCAACTTAGATGTTGTTCTCTGCAACCTGTTCCTGTAGAAAGTGATACTTGATTGGAATGTGATTTGTCTTGGAGTGCATCACTGGATTCTTTGAGATACTAATGGCACTTGTATTATCACAATATACTAGAATGGGCTCATCATACTCAGCCTGTATATATTTCGAAGTTTGTTTCATCCATAGAACCTATGTACAACATGTTGTTGGTGCAATATACTCTGCTTCGGTTGTAGACAATGATATTGATGATTGTTTCTTGCTTAGCCAAGATATCAAACACTCACCTAATTAGAACGTTGCTCCACTTATGATTCGATGGTCATTAATGCAACCTTCACAATCTACATATGTGTAGGTAATAAGTGATAAATCATTTTCTTTTGGATACCATAATCCAAACTCTTATGTACCCTTGAGATATCTGAATATCCTATTCACTGCTAGAACATGTGATTCCTTTGGTGATGCTTGAAATCGTGCCACTTGTCCAACTGCCTGCATTACATCTGGTATGGATATTGTCACATAAATTAAGCTACCAATCATTGACCTGTACTACCTCTGATTTGTAGCCTTTGAATCATCATCTTCACTTAACTTGCAACCGGTTTTCATAGGAGTGTTAACTTGTTTGCAATCTTCCATTCTGAACCTCTTTAGCATTTCTCTGATATACTTGGTTTGAGAAATAAAAATGTCTTGGTTTCTTTGACATATATGAAGATCTAGAAATAAGGATAGTTCTCCAAGTAATAACATTTCAAATTCATTCTACATATCCTTTGCAAATTTCTGGCTTAACCTGTCATCGTCACTTTCAAAAATAATATGATCAACATAAACTTCAATTAAAAAAATATTATCTTGAGTTACCTTGATGTAAAGGTTGTTGTCTACATTTTTTTTTCTAAATCATGGATGTTGTAGATATTTGTCCAGTCTAGAATACCATGCTCTAGGAGCCTGTTTTAGACCATACAAGGCCTTCTTCAACCTACACACATAATCTTTGTTCTCTGACAACTAAAATCCTTTTGTTTCTCAATGTAGACTTCTTATTCAAGTTCCCCATTCAGAAAGGATGTTTTCACATCCATATAATACACTTTAATATTATTGGAGCATGCATAAGGTATGATCAATCTGATTGCTTCCATTCTAGCAACTAGGGAAAACATTTTTTCAAATTCAATACCTTTAACCTTTTCATATCATTTACATACCAATCTAGCTTGGTTTCTGGTAATCTGTCTATCTTCATTCAATTTATTTTTGAAGACTCACTTTGTGTCGATCGTATTCTTGTACCTTGGTCTTAGGACCAATTCCCAAGTGTCATTCTTCTCTATTTTATCCAACTCTTCATTCATTGAATTTTTCCAAAATTCATCCTTGTTGGATTCTTCAAAACTATTTGGTTCAATTGAAGATAAGAGTGATAGGTGCAGTTGTTATGGTGAACAAATTCTTCTTCTAGTCTCAATTCATGCATCTTTGTTCCCGATAATATGATATGAAGGATGATTCTTGTGTATTCATTTTTTAGGTGTCTTTGGAGGTACTTGTTGTACTTTATCTTCTACTTCTATCTGATCTTCTTCATCTTCCCCTTATGTTGCTTCTTCATCATTTTCTTCTTCTTCGTAGACCTATTCTACTGACTCTTTTTCTTCTTCCTTTAATTTCCATCCACCTGTTTCATCAACCGTTACATTATGATTTCCACAACTTTTTTGATACTTAGATTGTAACACTTGTATGCTTTCCTTGTACTTGATTAACCAACAAGTATGCATTTTTCCACTCGAAAATCAAACTTTCTCATTCTTCCATCTTCTCTTTTGATGTAGCATTTGCTTCCAAAAACTCTGAAGTTCTTCATATTTGTTGGTCTTCCTTTCCATAGCTCATAGGGAGTTTTGTCATTGTTGTTTATGAGCATTATTATGTTTTTAATGTGAAATGATATATGCATCACATGTGTCCAAAAAATATCTATCAACTTAAAATCCATTAACATTGTTCGAGCCATTTCCTGTATTGTCATGCTCTTTCTTTCATCAACTCCATTATGTTGAGGTGTCCTAGCCACAAATAATTTTCTTTTTATTACATGCTTGTTGCATAAGTCCATAAATTCCTTTGAATTGAACTCTCCTCCATTATCCGATCTCAAACATTTGTTTTTTGAATCCATTTCATTTTCAACCATTTCCTTGTATACCTTGAAGTTTTCAAATGCTTCTAATTTCTTCCTAAGAAAAAAAATGCAATCATTCTTATATAATCATGTAATGATCCCAAGCCAAATTCTTTGTTGGAATCACTAACTACTACTAATTTATTAAGTTATTAAGTGCATACAAGATTCATAAACACATGGAGATCACAATATATTCAAGATGTAGAAGCACAAGCAAAGATCTGACCTTTTTTATTATGAGCAATGTAAGATCAATACAATAGATGGCCGATCTGGCATAAACCTCAGATGGTCATCCCAAGCCAAATTCTTTCTTGGAATCACTAACTACTACTAATTTATTGAGTTATTAAGTGCATACAAGATTCATCAACACATGTAGATCACAATATATTCAAGATGTAGAAGCACAAGCAAAGATCTGACCTTTTTTATTATGAGCAATGTAAGATCAATACAATAGATGGTCGATCTGGCATAAACCTCAGATGGTCGTACAAGCAATAGATATGAGTTGCTACAAAATGCTCTCGACAATACAAAATAAGCCTCCAAAGGTTGGATATACAATGAAGACTGAATCAAGCAGATCTGAGCCGTGCTAATGCTCAACCTCCAAGCTGGAAAGTGGCATGTCTTGCTAGAATGCTAAAGCCCTCAATAATTCTACCCTACTACCAAAAGTGTCCAATCATCCCGAGAAATATGCCAAATGATAGATCAAGAAATTGTAAGGACAACCCAGATGTCCAAATTCCCAAATCCACTCTCAAACCCCGTAGATCTGAATTTCCCACTGAATGGGGTGCCCCACTGGATGACTGAAACCCTAGATAATTCATCCCTGCTGCCAAAAGTGTCCAATCACCCCAATAAATATGCCAACTGATATATCGGGTGATGGTAAGAACAACCCAGGTGACTGAATCTCCAAGATCCCTCTCAATCTCTGTAGATCTGAAATCCCCCACTGAATGGTGCGCCCCACTGGATGACTGAAACCCTAGATAATTC
>WSFP011537851.1:0-11768 GCA_009831015.1 Picea engelmannii
GTAGTACCTTCACTAAAAGATAAATTATCAAGCTTATTACTGGGAATGAGGAAAGGCCTTATGTATGCAATTAAGGAAGGAATTACTTTATGAATTCAATTAAGGGGGAATTGTTTTATGTATTTAATTAAGGAAGGAAACTCTTTGGATTAGGTGGAGGATGCAAATCATAGGGGTATTGAATATTTAATGTATAGTCTTGAATTATGTTTTTTTTTTACATAGGGCTCAAATTCTGAACTGGCGACGCTTGGTTAGGGGAATTGTTTAAGGATTTATTCAGGTGTTGATGTCTTAGGGATATTTAGGCTGACTCCTTCATCCACATTATTGCGACGTGCCCTTCAGGACGTACCACGTGCTCCAAGGGTGCCACTCGCCTCTTGAATTTCTTTTGTGCGACGTGCCCTTCAGGATGCACCACGTGCTCCAAGGGTGCCACTCGCCAACTGGACTGATTGGTAAACATCTATAACCCCTGGAGTCAACACTCCGCGAGGTCAACTTGTGGGAGACTAAGGGTTCTAAGGAATAAGGCCCCTGCCTTATTGCGCGCCCCTTAGAATCATCATGAGCGACTGTCACAGTCTGCCCTCACGGCATCGTGGATCCTCTCAAACTAGGTAATCGTTAACCTATAGTTCGATCCACGGTGGGAGTGCTAGTAGGCAGTGGCAGGGCTGTTGTCCACCCCTCTCCCTCAACCTCTCTGCAAATTGTGTGTGGCCCCTTTACTCCATATGTGAGTCTGGTCGGCAAGCTATCGTCAGCCTGCATCATCAACAATCATGTCAGAAATGTCAACATCAAATCATCAAATCAATGAAACATCAGAGTAAATATATCAACCCAAAAGCACACTCCCTGACTCAATCCGGAGTCCAAGGGGGTTCTACCGATGCCTCTGCATCCTCAAGGTTAAAAACCCTGCACACTCCATAAAACAGAGTCAGTCGCACCTGTGTCAATCAAAACTAGTAAAACATCATGTCGTCTATCAATCACATCATAATCAAGTATAAATGGTTTAGCATCACAAAATTCTAGATGACTTGCGAGCAAGTGTCCTCAAAAACAAGTTTTCTCAGTGCACCAGAGCGGGATGTTACAGACATGATAAAAATAAACATGCATTTCTTAAATTGAACGTCAATACAGATATGGATCCTTATATAAAATTATTATGTATATGCATAGATATGATTTATTGGTGGATTAACTTACAATTTAATGAGCTATGCGATAGCCAAATGACTGTAGTGTTGAGGTGACTTGGATTTTGTAGACATCAAGAAGAAAGTATATGCTATATGTTGTACTTATTATTTAATTTATGATTCGAAATATTGCTATGATTTATGGTGAGTGTGGTTTTGACAGGACGCACAACATGCCCAGAGTGATTGTTTGATGACGTGACTCTAAGAATAATAGTTGCATGGTATGGCTCCATATAGGGTGTTGACCCTAGTTATATAAGGAGGGGTGGAGGTATTTCCCACTGTTTATCCTCCAAAACCTAGATTTGTGCGAGGGTTGTGTGAAGTCACGCTCCCCTAGACGTGTGAGGGTGACTGCTAGTTGCCTATTGGGGAAGCTTGGTCAAGATGTATGACACTTTCGTTTACGGATTCTATCTGGAGTTAGGTCAATATAGTTGAAACTCCATCTTAGTCCAACAGAGGAAAGGATAGGATGGAGGATGAAAGTAGGTTAGGAAGGAAGGATGCTTCGATGTTAGTTGAGAAAACTGATTCGGTATTAGAGATGCCACTATTGTTTACTCACTTGTTTCCTACCATGTTTAAAACCCTCTTCGATTTCCTAATGATATTTTAAGTTTGACAATGAGTTATTGATGAATTGGTGTAATTTAGTTTGTTAATATTATTAAATGATGCATTACTTCATCTGTTGTCCTACATGTCTTGGTGATCATATAGAAACTATGCACTAGAGGCAATGATTGCTTATCATTAGTACATGCATGATATATGTGTCTTCTAGCTATGCAGACATACCCTACCCATCTACACTAGTATAAGTAATTAACGTATTAATTATTAAAGTAAATTATTAACTATTTAATAGAATGTTTATTGAATATGTAAATTATATTGCATACAAATATCTAGAAGCATTAAATACCTTCTTGTCTTTGATAGATGGTGGGTGTGATGAATTAAATGAGCATGGTGGGGTGTTATGTACATTTTGGAGAAAATTATCAAATAAAATTTATTAGCTAGCATGAGAATAAAGACTTTTTGTTTTATTTATTATTGTTTAATGCAAGCCATTTATATTTAGTTTTATTTTATTATTTTCCCAAAATATCTAGATAAGTGAGGTGGATGGATAATAATGAGGGTGGTTGAGGAGACTTGGGGAAGTGTGTATGGAAACTTGATAAATAGGGAGAATAAGTAGAGAGGAGGGGGGGGGGATGGAGAGGTTTGAGCATGATGAGAGGTTGTGAAATTCTTTGAAGATATAATTCTTGTGATAGTTTTCTTTCAGCATTTGTGCTTTGTTGTTCTTGGAGTCATGGGCATGGAGGGACAAGAAGCCAAAAGGTTTCTTGGAGATAGGAATACGACTAGGATCCTAGTTGGTAGGGAGGATTCCATTGTTTCACTTTGGGAAAGAGGGAAAATAATGCTTGGAAGCGCCTAGGACTACATTGATGAGCTTCGACAAACTAAGGAAGAGGTATTTTTGAGGGGTATTTGTTGTTGATATTTTGTATATACTTTTGTTTTAAGTTGAAAATCTTAGAGTTAACCTATTACTTATTGCATCATGCTATTTAGATTTATCGTTGAGAAAATGTAGAAGAATTGTGTAAATGAAATGAATTTATGTTAAATCAAAGTTGTTATTGAGTATGTATAAAATGAAAGATTAATTGTTTAAACATCCTGGATGGGTGATACATTAAGGTTTCTGTTTAAATTAAGATTTCTATGTTCATCTCTCCCTCATTAAAATTTGATCAAATGTGAAAAAATGTCATAGAAAAGATGTGTCACAATAAAAAATATCAAATTATGAAGGTCATCCATCAACATTAAAACTCTGTAGAAAGAAAAACGAAATGGCATTTAAATTTCATGAAATTCAAACCAAACAAAAGAAAAAAATACAAAATCAAACAAACCTCGAAACAAAGAAAACCAATACCAATCCAATCAATTAAAAGGGAAACAAACGAAGAATCCAAGTAAAATTTTGTGGGAGCCTAGATTTTGATTAAAGAAAAAGAAAGGGGTTGTTGGGGCCCAACAAATCTTTTACCTTTTACTTTGCCTCCATTTTTGTGCTTGAAATATATAAAACCAATATTTTGGGGGTATTATCCTTGCCAAATTTTTCAATAAAGGAAGTTTCAAAAGTGTTCCAACTAGTGACTGAGGCTTGAGATAAATAAAAGTACCAAGTTGAAGCTTTGTCTTCAAATGTGTATGGGAAGATCATGCAGATGACATCCTCATGTTTTACAATCATTAACTTGACAATAAGAATAAATGTATTAATATGATCCTCACATGAGTCTTTTCTATCACGTTAAAACTTTGGAAGGAATTTCCGAGGATGCTTAAGTAGTGGGTGGACTACCCCATGTACCGCAACAACATATTGGATGAGATAGGGTTGGTTATTTGGTTTATTTGTGTTGGATACAACCATACATTGAGGGTTCTATATGATTTCCCATTCTATTTCTCCTTTGAGTTCACCTACAGGTTCACCTTGCTTGGTCTAGGTGGAGAATGAGACAAGCTAGGAGGTTGACCACCACTAGCTACTAGATTATTTTTTAAATCAAAGTTTGAGGTCTCAATAACTCCTCGTAAGATGTGTGAAATCTACTAGTTAGTGTTTTTTATGTTTAAGATTCCTTCTTGGGTTGGATGAATTTTGAGAGTTGTTTCTTCTGAATTTGATATTATATGTCCACTAGAGATCAACAAGTCAAGAGGATGTTGTTCATTTTTTCTACTTCACAAATAGCTCAACACACGATCACAAGTATTCTTAAGTTATCTCTCAAGCTATGTTTCCTGAAACACAGAAGAGGTTGGTGACAAGCGTTTAGGTGGAGAAAAACCTCATTGAATAGAGATTTGTGTGGGTGTAGTTACAAAGTGTGACTAGGGATTGAAAATTTTCTCTAGTCAGGTTGGTCGGGAATCAATTTCTAGAGACTGTATTATTAGAGAATTTGAATAAGTGGTATACTATAATTTTTTATTAGCCATTCTGTTTGATAGCGCTCCTTCTAGTTCCATTTTTGTTGAAGGGTCTTACTAGACTGTCAAGGAGGTAAGCAAGAGTGTCTGATGCCAATCCCCAAGTAGGACGCATCTCATTTGGAATATCACTTCTGACCAGTTTGTGGGCCTGGTTTCCACTCTAAAATATTTTCAATTATGAATCTGAGAACATAATGTTCTCATATGAGTTTAAATATGAACTAAAAAATTAAATACAAGTACCTAGAACTATCATAATTTAATACTATAATAACCTATCCTCTCTTGATTAGGAGAAAACTATAGATACAAGTATAGTGATAAATGGTATCGTTAGAAACAAAAGTAGTTCATGTCTACTAATGATAAATGAAAACAACAATGTTATAAATACATTACAAATAGTTGAAGATTCTAGATGTAGTGTTATTTTTGTACTCATAAGGAAATGGATGATAGAATAAGCATCAAGAACACAGTCAACAAGTAGTTCATACAAAAAAGTTTGATAATACTTAAACAAGAGACCAATACATAAATAATAATCTCAAACACATTTTCCAAAATCACAAATTCCCAAAATTGGTTCTTGCTCTTTATTCGTTAGGAAGTAATAGTACCATTTCCAAACTACAATGGGAAAAATCCCCCCCTTCATTATTTGAGCTCTCTTTTATAGAAGTAAGAGGGTTTATTTAGTTACAATTGACTCTTTGACTTCTATCCTAGGCAATTCATATTACATTAAGAAATTAACGAAAACTTGGGAGACTCGAAATGGAAATGACACATCAAATTAAGTGGCCGACTTTTTGGATGATTTATTTTCCATGTATCCAATCCATTGTCTAAAGTTCTGGTGGATCTTCTCCAATCTTTCCAACTTTATTTTCTCCAACTAGAGTTCTCCATCACACAACTTGGTTATTAAATCTTTCTTGATTTCTTTTCTGATTCTTTTGATTTAATCTTTGGTAGATGTATTTACTTTGATAGGATTCACCAAATATTTTTGTAGTGTACCATGATCAAACTTTTCTAACACCTATATTTATTCTCTGTTGGTTTCCTTGAGTTTCATTACATCACTCTACTTTAATTCACTCGGGCCTACTTTTGATGGGTCCAAATTGGCCTATCAAGAAGATAATGGAGAACACTTGATGGAAATTCCCAGTTAGACCTACTCTCATTTGTGATGGAATTTATGACCATTATGTTGGACCTGTTTCCACTCTAGTTGATCCTTTTGGTGCATTTCCTTTATGATTTCCATGTTCACACCTAGCTTAAGTTGGTCTCCCATGTTCCTTTCCAGAACCTTTTATGTACACATCTAAGTTCTTTATTGAAATTATTGGCTTCTTCTTACTATCTCAAGGATAACAACTCCCCTTTTGCATTATTGTATAATATTTTCCAAAATTTGATTATAATACTGTAACATTAAGAAATAATCACAACTACTCTATAAATATTATTGAAAATTTATGTCGCACAATTATGAGCAATATATATGTGTAATGTACCTCAAATTTTCCATAATATTTTTTTTCTAAGGGACATTAACCTTCAAATTCATTTAATAGATTCGAAGTTAAGAGGAGGTGATATTCATTTCCTTTTTATAAATCTCTGTGATGTGTCTTAAGTTTTGACTACCACACTATGACATCTTTACACTAGTCTACTTACTTTGAACAATAAAACTCATATGGATGATTTCCCATAATTCTATTAATCCCCTCCACTCCCAATTACTCTCATATATATGGATATATATATATATAGTAGACTAGACGTAGGATTTATTATCCATTATCTCCTTTAAATATGAGTTTCTATGTTTGCATTCAAGACTATCTTATTTAACCTTGAGATAGAAATCATATACCACATATAATGTATCGGGTCGTGACTCTACCCCTTAGATGAATATAAGAGGCTTAGTAATAGACGCTTAACATCATTTGGTAAGGTCAAATTCACTAAATGGATTCCTTACCAATTAATCATGCTATGACATCCCCCAAAGACAAAATATTTCTTATTTTCTGTGCTGGAAATTTATTTCTGTTTTAGGCAAATTCGAATCTGGAATTTTTTTTCCATTTATGGCAATCCCAAATTTCGAATTTAATAATTGTATTTAATTATTGTGACTGTTGGGCAGAGATCTGCTTGGACTCAACTAACTATTTAACTATGACACTTGTATCACAACAGAACATTTATATTAACTGCAGGAGGACAAATGGAAAAACCATGTTAAAAATTAGTTGATCATGACTCCATGAGTGGGGAACAAGTTGGAACTGCCTCTGGGCTGATGATTACAAGTGGAAAATCAAGGATTTGGCCACTGGTAGCCCTTGAAAATCAGGGATTAAGAAAGGTGCGAAAATCCCCAAAGGAGGGAAAAGACCTGGGCAAAGAAAGTAAATATATAGCATATGCGAGGAGGTAGGATGCTTCCAAGTATGCAGGAAAGGATTCCTAAGCTCTCTTGTTGTTATGAACACTGCGGATTGAGTGTGAGGCAAGAGGATATTGCTGAAACATAATCACCTTGTTGTTATGAGAATTGTTGAGTAAGTGTGAGGGAAGAGGATAACTATTGGAATTGAAGGACATAGGTGAGGAGGAGTTTCCAAGTTCGCTCTCATGGATTCATGGTCAGGCTAGGGGGTGAATTGGGCAAGTTTTTTTGGCTTCCCTGTTCAACAGTTGGGAGGAACGTGGTTGTTCCCTTTGTCTTTTCACGGATTGGATACAAATATGTTGATCTACCCCTCTCTATTATGAATGGCTATGTTTTTTATTTTGATGTCATGTTAAATCCGAACTGGAATGATGTCCATTCTCTGTCTAAATGATTTTTCTGATGCATTGTGTTGATTAACTTGGAACTGTAACGTTTTCCATTTTGTTTATTGTGGGGAATATATGTGAAGGAAATATGTAATTATATTTATATAAGTAAGTAAGGGAAGGAGGTGATTAATGTCGATGAGGCAGATCCTCTCTATAGATAAATCCCTAGGAAACCAAACTTAGATCCCTCGTAACATCATTTATAATGAGCAAACTCTGACGGAATGATATTCTTAATTATGTATTTACATAAATGCACAGATCTAGTACTATTGGTGTTTAATGTATTGATTAAAAGAGGATATAAGTGAATATTATAGAATTTACCTTCTACAGAAGATTTTATCCTTTGTGCCCCTTCTATGCATATAAACTCATTAGTTTAGATTTTTTCATAAATTTTGTCAGGTAAATGGATATAGAATTCTTCTACCCCTACTGTTTTTACAAAATGAAAGTAAGAATACCAATACAAGAAAAAAATCCTAGAGTTATGAGAATAATGTGAATTTCGGCATTCGGGACTTGCTGGTTACACATATGCGAAGTTCCCTTGTGTTTCCAAACCCCAAAACCTCGAATCCCGAAATATCGAAAATATGGGTCCCACCTTTACCTTTTCGAAACTTCAGGAAATGTTTTGTTTTGTTGTTTGACTTTTGAAACCCCGAAACCCCAAATTCTGAAATCCCAAAATATGGATCTTACCTTTTCGGGATTTCAGGAATTATTGTGTATGGATGTTCGATTGTTGTATTCACAAAATCCCTAACTCTGAAATCCCAAAGTGTTGGTCAATTTTCATGATTTTGGGAATTGTTGTGTATTGATGTTTGACTGTTGTATTCGCAAAATCCTGAACTCCCAAATCCCGAAGTGCTGGTCACTTTTTGGAATTTTTGGAATTGTTTTGTATGGATGTTCTACTGTTGCATTCACGAAATCCTAAACTTCGAAATCCCAAAGTGTTGGTCACTTTTCACGATTTCGGGAATTGTTGTGTATTCATGTTTGACTATTGTATTCGCAAAATCCTGAACTCCGAAATCGCGAAGTGTTGGTCGCTTTTCATGATTTCAGGAATTGTTTTGTATTGATGAATGACTATTGTACTCACGAAATCCTGAACTCTCAAATCCTGAAGTGTTGGTCACTTCTCGTGATTTCGGGAGTGGTTGTGTGTTTATATTTGACTGTTGAATTCACGAAATCCCGAACTCTGAAATCCCAACATACTGGTCACTTTTCGCGACTTCGAGAGTTGTTGTGTGTTGATTTGAAGAATATTCCTCTCAATTAGAACTATGGAAGTAATAGACCTATTATAGTTAAATCCATGCTAGTGTTATAGACATTGTCAAATAAGAAAAATATTGGTAATTTGTACAAGATTTTAAATAACAGTGATGGGAGGAGTATACATTATTGTACCATCGAGTATGAAGTTTAAGTTTCATAGTAAGGGCAATCAACGATAGTAAGGTTTCCAACAAACCTTTAGACTTAAGCCCCATAATAGAAAGCCTACTTGCTTGAAGTCTCAGAACTTTCATGGATAAATGTACAAACAATTTTATTTATTTTTTATGGTGATTTTGAGGTACATTACATATGCTATCAGAACAAAAGTTACAACATTGGGCTTGAATAGGGCCACATTAATTGCTTAGTATATATTCTGATCTATGAAAAACTAATAAATCTTGTGGATTACAAATAGAAATCTTTTATGTTTTGTGTTGAATAATGGCAGCCCAAGAAGGTGTAGAAATCAGGGTGGAAGAGAACCTGCAACAAGGACCTCCTGGAGATCCAAGATAGAACAGTGATGGAATCTCACCCACAGAGGTGTTGGAAACAATGAGAAACCTTATTGTTGAACTACAAGTTTTCAAGACCGACAATGAAAAATTGAAGAAGGCACAGCAGGAACAACAAGAGATAAATGAAGTCCTGCTGCATAGTATAGTAACCAAGAAAAGTCCAAAAGATGAAACACAGGAGGAAGAGGTCAGCAAAAGGGCCTCCAAGAATTTTGGTGCGAAAACGAAAAAGGGAGATAGTTCGTCTGAAGGGACACCTTCAACTGAAGACAAAACCATACCAGATAGAAAAAGAAAACAAACAGACCACCTTGAAGGAGAATTTAAAAAGATTAAACCAGCTACTTTTGATGGAGAATCTAGGACAGGAGAAGAAGCCGAAGCATGGTTGTTGGACATAAACAAATATTTCCAAATCTACGACTATTCCGACAACATGAAGGTTAGAATGGCCATATACAATTTGAAAGAGAAGGCCAACATTTGGTGGCAGGACCTAAAATTGGCCAAGGGCCTAAAGGAGAAACATTTGGAAAGGTCCAACTTTAAGAAGTATTTTAAGAAACAATACCCTTTTGAAAGCTATTATGAAAGGAAGACAAAAGAATTTTATGAGTTATGACTCAGACAAATGACAATGGAGGACCTTATAAATAAATTTCTATAACTACTAAGGTTCGTACCATACATCCAGGAGGATAAGGTAAAAATCTAGCAGTTCTTAAGCTATTTACCACAGTCCTATAGAGACAGAATTGAGTTTGACAACCCCAAATCCTTCAGTGAGGCATTCAGGAAAGCACGAATGTGCTATGACTAGTGTAAGCAACAGGTAGAGTTTCCCAGAATCTGGAAGGATAAGAAGCAATATGGAATAAACCAGCGAAAGAAGGGATACCAGCCATCTCCTTATCAGAATGTAGCAAAAATTTTCCCAAGGAAGGATTTTCACTCCAATCATCAAAATACGCAAGGTAGTGGTAAATTGGTAAACTTGGGAATGGAGAAGTTTGGGGACAACTCCCATGATCCATTAAAGTGTTGGGAGTGTGGAGAGCCTCATCTAAGGAGGAATTGTCCATGTTTAATTGCAACAAACAGAACTATTGTTCACAATTTGCAGGAAGCCTTGATAGTGGGTGACATGGGTAGAAGTTTGCATTGGATAAATGTAGCCATAGATTGTCGACAAGCTGACAAACAATCCTCAGTGGTATAAATCGAAGGTAAAATCCATGACACTTGAATCTCTATTTTAATTGACCTTGGATCTACATTAATTTATATTACTCCCGATGTAGTAGAATCGAATAAACTTAATAAAAAAAAGCACAAAAAATCTTGGCTTGTACAACTAGCAACAAGTACTAAAAGAAAGTTAGTTAACTTTATTTCTAACCTTGAGTTCAGCTTAGATGGTCAAAATATAAGGACTAATCTGAACATCCTACCACTAGGGTCTTATGATATGATTATTGGGATGGATTGGTTGGAACAACACAAAGCAGTCACTAGTGAATTTGGGTCAAATTCCGATGGCGCGTTCGACACAATTGCCACTTTCTATTGTTTGAAGACCGACAAACCTCGGACCCCCTCAAACGTCATTTCACATGACGTCATTTTTTCGACGACGTTTCAAACGTGTCAATACCAACGTGTCAAATGTGCCAAGACCAACGTTTCAAACGTGGCAAGTGAGACATTTCAAATGTGGCAAGACCAACGTTTCAAACGTGGCAAGTGAGACATTTCAAATGTGGCAAGACCAACATTTCAAATGTGGCAAGACCAATGTTGCAAATGTGGCAAGCGAGACGTTTCAATGGTGGCAAGACCGACGTTTCAAATGTGGCAAGACCGATGTTGCAAACATGGCAAGAGAGATGTTTCAAAGCTGGCAAGAGAGACATTCTAAAGGTGGCAAGACCGACGGGACGAGGTATTAGCCCCGACGTGGTTTCTATGGGAGAGACAATCTTGGAGGTGGAAAGAGAGACATCTTGGACGTGGAAATAGTGACGGGAAGAGAGTGAAAGACGTCACAATTGCCACCTTTGTGTAGGTATTTAAAAAAAAAATACAATATCAATATCAAGACCTAATAGTCATTCCAAGCCCAAAGTAGGAGTAAGTCATATAAGTGTCAGCTAGCAACCCACTTAATAGTTTCCTTAGGCTTTCCCTCGCACTAAAAGTTGGGTTTTTTCTTTCGAGAGTGTCTAAGAGATAAAAAGACCCAATATGGTGAATGAACTGACATTAAGTTCATACACGTCTAACAGATCCTACAAAATTTTACCCAACAAAACATGTTGTCACAACTTCTATCCTAACGAGATTACTCTTGGTATCATCTCCACAAGCATGAAGACCTAAAATATGAGGTATGCAAAATTTGTGCATGGAAAATCACTTTAGAAACGAACTTGTGTCTAACTACATGTTCATCTCCTCTTCTTTAAATGATGTCCATAGTAGAACAATACAAAATTAATCAAACCTACCAACTAATAATATCATAACCATTATGGAATTTCAATGTCGAACATAGACAAGTTATCACATATCAAGAGAACATCAGTTTCCCCGAAAAGCACTTCCAAAGTTTCTCCTTGAAGTTAAGAATTCGCAATGTTTAAGAATAGGAGTAATGATTAAACTGGACCAAGCCATGTTCCAATGCCAAGCGCTATATGCTCTGTATAGGCCTTTCTTTTGTGTATGCCAAGGGGTTTGACATAACACTCATGGAGTACATGAACCACTTTCTTCAGATGAAGAAAATATTTTATATCGCCTACAGTGTCGAGGA
>WSFP011537854.1:0-11768 GCA_009831015.1 Picea engelmannii
TAACATCCATTCAAACTAAAGGTGATATATGCAAAAACTTTATACAAATCACATTATAACTTCTTACTATACTCATAGTTCCTTCTTTAATTTGATAACAATAAATTAATTCTTTAAATAATATATTTTACATCAAACTTATTAAAGGACAACTCTAATAACATCCATTCAAACTAAAGGTGATATATGCAAAAACTTTATACAAATCACATTATAACTTTTTACTATACTCATAGTTCCTTCTTTAATTTGATAACAATAAATTAATTCTTTAAATAATATATTTTACATCAAACTTATTGAAGGACAACTCTAATAAATTCCATTCAAACTAACCATTTCTTATATGGTTTACAAAGTAAGGCCTCATGTTTCATCTCATATATCACTAAAAACAAAGTGTAAACATAAAGATCACTTTCCTTTTATGGAACAACAAATAACAATGATATCCACCCGCTTTATGAGCAACTTGACACGTGGTGAATTTCTATTTCGTTATTCCATCACCCTATCGATGCGCTATTAAGAGAAGAAGAAATGGGCCTTTAATAATCGGCATTCCTAAAATTAATGCTTTTAAAAATAAAACCACAACATGGCACGTCGTTACTTCCACGGCACGTCGTTTGACGCCTTTGTCGCGAGTTCAAGTCACGCCACGTGGTGACGTTAACATGTGTCCTCATGTCACTTTTATTTATGATGTAGACAATGTCCATGCGTTTATTGTGATATGTAAGTTCATAGTTTGTGTTTTGCTGTTTTTCTTGGCTGCTTTCGATTGTTATCGATTCTTGTTTCATGGTTGTGCGTACAGAGCAGACCGAATTTGTAAAAGGTTTTATAATACTTATAAAATTGAGCAATTTTTTCTTGGAAAAAAAAAAATGTAAGTTTATATTATTAGTTTAAATTCATGTTAAATCTGGATTTATCAAGTATTGAGAGATTTAAATTTTTAATGTATATATTTTTTAATTATTGTTAGTTTTTAATTTTTTTTTAAGTAAAAAGGATAGAATTTGTTATATTATTATTATCAAGTTACAGTTATTGTTTATGATGCCAGCTGTCCCGCTTAAACAGGAAATCGAGACAGCTGGGCATCCTATGCCATTTATTTCTCAGCAAACAAAACTATCAGAGTACTGTCTTGCCCGAAGGAAACCAGGACTTCCAACCATTAAGTTTAAACTGTATGCCAAAAAACTAGTTGCAAAATAGCTAAGATCTAACTGGGCGAAAGCCTGGTTCGGAAACAGAAATTTTTTTCTAGCCAAGAACATCATTGAACCTCTTATCCGGTCAGCTCGTCCTCGTCCTCGTGCTTTCGCCATCCTGTTGGAAACGCGTAAGCTTGCGCGCACGTTGGGCATTGTCGTTTAGGGAGAGTCCTGGAATGAGCAACGAATAGCATGTCGAGTCGATGATCGATTCGGGCGATGCAAAAGATTTGGTCATCCAACAGACTCCGCATATCGAAGATTAGAGCGAGGTACCCCGAATTGGTTAAGGGGTGCTGGTCCTGCCAGTGGCCGTCGACGGAGGCTGAGGGAATGAGCCCTGTTGCTCCCTCACTTGCATGTGCCGGTTGGTTGGAAAGCTGGGTCGTCGCCTCCATAGGTGCACCGGGGGGTGAGTCTCTGCTTCCCTTTGTGCGGGACATGGTCTCTTCTTCAACATAGTAGGTGGTAAAATTCTCTGCTGGACTATTTGCACTGGAACCAAGCAGTTTGCCTGAGGGCGGAAGCTTGTCATCTGTGCCGAAATCAGTGGGTGGATTCCAATTGTCCGGGACTGTGAACAGAGGGAGCTTGGGATAGCTTTGCATAGCGTCTTCCAAGGTGATCTCTTCCACGTATGCCATTGGAGGCGTTCGTGGTTTCCTACGCCTTCGGAAGGACGCCATGGCTAACGCCTGCTCAAATTTCTTTTGTCTCTGGCGGCGAGATTCGGCTGTGTACCAAGCGACACCCTTGCACGGCTTACCTCGTGCTCTGGGCATGGTGGAGACCCTGGAGATAACCAAGGTTCCTTGCAGGTGGAAGGCTCTGCTCCAGAGCTTCAATGGGTTCACAAACTACTGCTCTACTAAAATTAACTCTGCACTCGACGCTGTGATGGGCGAATATCGCTCAATTCTATCAAGGCGAGTGATAAGGATGAGGACAACCGCAACCGCCATCGCCATTAAGGCTTGCTTTCGAGTGCGCTGGTGCATTATACCGATCACTTGCGTGAAGGGGCTCATCGCCTGGATTTGGCTGCACGGATTCATACCTGGTTAATGGCTGAGGGGATGGTCGCCGGTGGATATATTAATGGTGCATCCCGGCATTGTCCCACGTGGCATCGCTTTGCGACATGACACCCCATCCGGGGATTGCTAGTTTTTTAATTAAATTTACTTTATTTATTATTTCATTATTATTATTAATAATTAAATAGACTTTATTTATTTTTATTAATTAAGCGGATTATAAAATGCTTCATCGCACTAACACGTAAACAACTCTCCTATACCAAGTTATAAAACACTTCACTACTTTCAATGAAATAAGATTTACTATGTATAAGTGAAAGATAATTAATAAACACTTTGTTATACACTCAGTGGTGTGTTGTTGGATGAACAATGATTGTTATTCAATGACACACAATTTAATATGTAAACTATTTAATACTCTATATCACTATGCTTATTACTCTCTTAAATTAAGAGTGTCTTTCTTTAATAAATCAATGCAAAATTTCTTTTTATCCCTTTTAACTTTGTAAACTATTTAATACTCTATATCACTATGCTTATTACTCTCTTAAATTAAGAGTGTCTTTTCTTTAATAAATCAACGCAAAATTTCTTGTTGTCCCTTTTAACTTTTTAGATGTAATATAAAAAGTTGTCCCTTACTTTTTGTTATAATTGGAGTGTACCTAAATCCTCTTTGTCCAAATCCAACATGGATTGTTAGGATTCCAAACTTTTGTCACATGTTATGGAAATTAATATGAAGATTAGATAGTGCACTTTTTCTTGTTAAAGTGATAAAAGGTATATTACGCACCCCAACCATTTAGCCACAAATTATCCCTTCATGTACAAACCATTTTGTTTTGGTGTGGTTGAGGATCTTAGGTTGAAGAGATTAGGAGACCCATAAGTTTTACCAATGTTAACGCATTAATATTATGAAATATTGAAAAATAAATATATGATAAAATAATTTGGTAGAATGATGTAATGTTTTTTTAAGAAAAAAACCATAATTTTATTTATGGTAAACAAAACTACATTGTCATATATTTCAAGGCATTAAAAAAATGCTATGTACCTTGATTAAGCATAATAAACTCTACATACTTGTCTTACATATTATAGAGTTAAATAAAAAAGAAATTGTTCCTTGACTTAAAAGGGCATAGATTATATCTTTCAATAGCTGGGATCCGAAAGTTACCCATCATAAGACCGTGAGTTGTAGACAATATGTGATTGTTCATGGCTTTGAAAGACAAAATTACATATTTGCAAAGATTTGAATAAGGATTTGTCCACTGTTGTAATTTTATATCTAAGGTGCATGAAGGAAAAAATTTGTATGCCCATCCTGAAACATGGAGATGGTCTAAGTACCTCGCTCCAACCCCAATGCGTCTTTTGAAAGGCCATCAACTACCTTGTTCCCGTCCTTGTATACGAGACAAAGAAATGTGTGAGAAGGTTGTCATTTGTTGTTGGAAATCATCAAAAAGTGGCTATAGAGTAAAATTTTTGAGTGATGCTTCCTTTTGTAACCATTGAATAACCAGTAGAAAATCCCTAAAAAAATGTAACTATGTAACACCATATTCTTGAGCCAACTGTTAACTTGGGAACCATCAATTCACAATAATTGTTAGTTTCTTGCTTAATCCCATCTTGAAGGCTATACTGTGATTTGAGGAAAGATACATGATGCCTCTTGAACCTCCTTTTGGGGGATTCCCTTGAGAGGCACCATAAAAGTATGCCGAGGAATGTCCTTATTGATGGATTCTTCTTTTATCCCCCCTTTTTTTGTTTTTTCTCCACTTGTGGATATGCATTTAGTATATTTAGAGACGTGATTGCACATTTGAGGGGAAGTGTCTCCCATCCTTCAGATAGCTCCAGGTTTATGGCAAGCCATATTCCCCAAGCTAAATTTAGTGAATATCTTTGATCTTCTTTGTATCCTTGTTTATAAACCAAGTCTTGAAGTCTTCTTCAATACTTTCAGTTTCCCATGCATTCCTTAACCCTGTCATATAGCCAACTTCTTTCTAGACCTATTTATAGAAAGGACAAGTAATAAGTAAGTGATACATTTTTTCCTTTGCTAGTTGGCATAGACTACATCAACCCGGGCCTATAAAATTATTTTTTTGTAAAACCTCCCATGTTGGAACCTTGTTATTTAAGGCCAACCACATAAAATTTTTATTTTTGGAGGGGCACCTTAGCTTCCAGAATGTTTTCCACCACCAAATCGGTTGTCCTTCCAAGCCTTCCTCAACAAGGGTTCTATCTCCTAGTTTGGGCACATAATTCCATGTAGGATTGAGAGTCCATAACAATTGATTATCTTCTTCCCCTATTTTGACATTACTATCTTTCAAAGCATCTGTATATGATTTCCATGCTTCTTCCATGTCTTCTCCCAAACCTATCTCCTCCCAGGTGAGCCATTTTTGTTGCCAATTTGTAGATCTCTCCTAGTTCAAAATCTATCTTAGTGAAAATATCCCTTTGTTTCTTAACTCCTATATCACCCAAGGGGGTAATCTATGGATACCTTTACTCCCTATCCATGGATGAAACCCAATCTAGTCTTCATCCCCTCTACCCACCTTCCAGATTAACCAATGACCAACTAGCATGAGTTCACAACTTTATATATAATTGATGCATTATGCACTTATTTTATAGGGTTCCTAACCGATTCCTCAACTGTGTTTGGGTACAAATACTTGGCTTTGATTACTTGGACCCAAAAACCTTTTCCTTATACTAGCCTCCAAACATTTTTTGCAACTAAGGCCTTGGAGAAGAAGAACAAGTTTTTTAGGCCCCATCCTCTATTTGCTTTTGGAGCTGCTAATTGTTTCTAGGGAGACAACACAAGACCTTTCTTTTTGTTATCTCTTGACCCCCAGATGAATTTACAATACAATTTCCTAATTTTATCCAGTATTCCTTTTCGAACCCAAGGCAATGCAATCTAATATACTAGTATGGCTTCCAGTATTGCTTTAACAAGTAGCAATCTACCCCTTCTTGATAGTCATCAATTGCACCAATGGTTTATCTTCTTTTCTAGTTTGACAAACAACCATTGCTAGTCTTCTTTTTTGTATAAATTTGGTTTCAAGTGGAACCCCAAGTACTCTATTCCTTGATCCATATCAATCACTTGGTAAGGAAATAATGGGAAAAATACCCTTGCTCATGCTCTCGAATGTCCCACATGGACAGTGTAGATTTGTCTAGATTTACTATCATACTAGTATATTTTTAGAATAAGTCCAAAATATTTTAAACTTCTTAACTTTCCTTTTAGAACCTTCACAAAAAATCAAGATATCATCCATGAAAAAAAGATGTGTGACACTGCAAGCAGGACCAATGCAGATCCCTTTGAAGTTTCCATTTTTTGATGCCTCTTTTAATAATCTACTCATCCCTTTCGCTACCAATAGGAATATGAGAGGGGAGAGCGACATCCCTGTTTGAGACCCCTCCCTAGTCTAAAGAAAGGGGATGATGCCCCATTGATTAGGACAACAAAGTATATAGAGCTAATGTAGCTCATCACCCATACCTCAAACTTATGACAAAAACCCAACTGTATAAGGATCAATATTAGGTAAAGCCAACTTACCATGTCATAGGCCTTGGAGAGGTCCAATTTGAGTACCATTGGTCTTTGATTTCTGGTCTTGATTGAGTGTAGGCTTTCCCGTGCTATCCTCACTGCCTCATGGATTTGTCGCCCTTCCAACTGGGAAAAATTTAGGGCTACTTTCTCTCATGGGCTAATTTTCCATGTTTTTTTTTTCCACAAAAAAAATTCATCAATTTCCATTTTTTTCCAAAATGATTCTCCCAAATTCTATAAGATAAAAGAATTTTACTCTAAAAATCACCAAAAAATTTCTAGAAACAATATAAAATTCTTAAAAATTTGTTTGTTTTTTACAAAAATATCTCCAAATATTTTATATTTGGAATCTAATAATTAGTAAGATTTGCCAAGGTTTCTAAAATTTAAGATAAGTATGGATCCTTAAAATTTTCTTTGCCTTCCATAAACTCAAATTGCTCACCCGAAACTTGTTTTGAATTAACCTTTTCGAGTCTTCTTGCTATGACCTTTGAAATGATTTTGTAGATACAATTGCATAAGGATATTGGCTTATTTTTTTCAAAGGTAGTTGGATTATCCTCTTTTGGGATCAAAGCAATGGAGATAGTATTATAAGCCCCCAAAACTTTTCTTGTGTTTCTAGTCGTCTCCACCACCCATCTTAAGTCTCCTTCAATGAATTCATAACATCTTGGAAATAATTCCACAGGTATCCCATATGGCCCTGGGATTTTGTCCCTTTGGAAGCTTTGTAATGTTTGGAGTAGCTCATCTTTCCCAACTTCTTTCATCAATTCCAAATTGTCTTCATTGTTTACARAACCARGAAAAAAAATTRAGAGCCTTATTACTTTAATGATTGTGGCCTAGGAGTCTTCTTTGATGAGACTGGATAAATGGTTGACTCCTTTGTTTTCTATGTATTTAAARTTTGTAGMTCACATGTGTTGATGTTCAKATTGKTCACAATCCCAACAATAACCTCATGAGGATAAAATCCCCCTGCGTTTATATAGAGATGGTACTCCTTTGTAAYTGTCCAAAAGATGTAGCTTGAYATTCTTGGATTGGTYTGCCAAATGGRAGAATGCTAAACAACAAACAACAAACAACAAACAACAAACAACAAACAACAAACCCCAAATMTTTATTKCTTTMGTTTATGTATAAAATGGTTCTTGTTAATCATATTGTTATTTGAGTGCAAAATTTGCTTGGAAATGGACCAAGCAACTTCTTTACAATAAAAAGATAATGAAATGGTTCAATATCAAAATAAATATGTGTTCAACTTCATTATTACAACCCTCTAAAATGAATGAAAACAAAAGATGCAACCATATCTTCTCACAAGAAAAAGAATGAAATGGTGTTGATCATTTTAGAGAACTTTAAATAAGYTATGCATTCAAAAGTAAAAGAATTTGATGGGCATACTCCAAAAATCTCATGTTCAGGAATCCCAAAGCTTCAGAAATCATTAAAGTTACACCCTSAAGTACTTCTTTGTGGAGTTTCATAAAAGATATTCAACAATACAAAGCATTTCAACAAACCAATTGACTAATGCTTAGAAATGAAGCTTGCCAAATGCAAGGACTAAACCTCCATGAATCATTTAGAGAATCYTGGATTACATTTATYAGTCACWTATATGGCTATAAAATACTCCATGATATTTTAGAGAAAKATTATTGGAAGAAATAAAKAAAGACACAWAAAAATCTCAACCTTATACCCAATTCGGAAATATAAGCATAAAGCCTTGRGAAMGMTAATGTASAAGAAGAAGAAGAAGAAAAATGGAGATCTTTATTTTCTGATCAGAGAATTGGCTRCATGATGATGGTTGGACCATGTTATSTTGATGATCTAAAYCTTTGATAATCCAWCCTTCTAACCTTTGCTTTGATGGTGCTMTATCTCTTTTAAAATTTGCTCCCAATGCTTCTTGAAGTAGTTAGGGGTTTGTCCTTCTAGAAGTTTCCACGAGATTTATTWTTGGATTAAATCACTTTAATTAATTATTTATTGAATTATCATTAATGAATTTATACCATTGAAATTAGTTCCTTCAAGTGGGACCCATTTCATCTTTAATAAAAATCATTTAATAAACTTTTATTTCCAATTTTTCAAGTTGAYCGCCTTTTAAAAAAGTGGGTTGTGTTTTAATTTTCTGATCATGATRTTTGACCTCTAAGCCATGGAAACCATTCTAGGAGAAWTATTTATCATTCCATCTTTCCAAYGAGTCCTCTTGAGCRATATTTGGAGTATTGAATCYCAAGTTATAGCATGGGGAAGTYGAGGTTCCAAAAAMMTTTCTCARCAAGTCAAGAAAATAGAGCTGACTTTTCTTTTATTTTCTAGAAGAATTGTGGCCAAACTCATCCCTTTAAACATGTTCCATTGTCTTCCTCACTGAATTACCTTTCCAAYGAGGTATGTTTTTCCTAAAACGAAYGTCTAGATCTTGAGTTATGAGCCTTTGAAGGTTGYTKCTCAACAACCGTCCATTTAATTCATGGATCAATCTTAACCCTTCATTTGATTCCGCCTCTTTAATCCCACATGCATTGTACTGGTAGAAAAATTGGTGTTTATGACGTAGAGGCTTTCAAATGATTAATGTGAAACATAAGAGATTATGGAGGTCGTGCCTTAGGAAATTCCATGCCTTAATAAAGTTTTGAATGCCCCATCACTGCTTAGTCAACAACCAGTCAATTGCCTTGTCATCACCCAGTCAGTGCCTAATCATCGCCATGTGTCTCATTGTGATAGTTTTCCATAGGATTCCATGTGTCATAATGTGATTGGTTTCTACATGTCATAATGTGATTGGTCACCACATGCCATAATGTGATTGGTTGCCACATGTCATAATGTGATTGGTTACCATGTCTTAGAGTTAAACTTAGGGAAAAATGTTAAGTGTGAAGAGAATGGGAGAATGAGAGGGTAGATAAGGTATTGGTTGCCACATGTCATAATGTGATAGGTTACCATATCTTGGAGTTAAACTTGGGGAAACATGTTAAGTTTGGAGAGAATGGGAGGATGAGAAGGTAGATAAGGTATGGCGGGTCGGTGGAGTGTCGCGTGGCTAGAGTGTCACAGAGTTGTGGGTTTGTAGGGGTGAGGGGTATGTAGTGATAAGGGGTGACACGACACCATGAAATTCCATGTCAATTCTCATTCAACACACAATCGACTGCCTTTTCATTTCCTAGTCAACGCCCAATCATCGCCATGTGTCTCACTGTCATAGGTTTCGATAGGCTTCCACGTGTCATAATGTGATTGGTTGCCACATGTCATAGTGTGACTAGTCACCACATGTCATAATGTGATTGGTTACCATGTCTTGGAGTTAAACTTATGGGAAAATTTTAAGTTTGGAGAGAATGGGAGGAGAAGAAGGTAGATAAGGTATGGAGGGTCAGTGGAGTGTTTCGGGGGTAGAGTGTCGTGGCATTGTGGGTCCGTGGGGGTGAGGGTTATGGAGTGATAAGGAGTGTCACAATGTCGTGGGGTGAGATATGAGGAAGTGAGGAGACGGGAGGAAAATATTGTTAAGTATGGGAGAGTATGGGAGATGAAATGAGAGGGGAGGAGTGAAGAGAGGGGGAAGGGGATATGGGGAATATGCTAAGTAAGGGAGAATTGATCGAGATCGGGAGTATGGGAATGTGAAATGAGAGAGAGAAAGTATTTTTAAGTGTTTAAGAGAATAAGTGTTGATAAGAGAATAAGATTAAGTGTGGATAAAATACTAAGAGAAATGGAGGGAAAAGAGAGGAAGTTAAGAAATGGCTAAGTTGTAAGAAGAGGAAGAAATGGATAGAAGAGGAAGTTGTAAGAAATGGTTGAGTTATAAGAAATGGCTAAGTATGGAGAAGTGAAACTAGAAATTATTCGAAGACTAAGTACCGAGAAAGTATTCCAAGACTAAGTGCCGAGAATGAGTACTGAAAATGAGACTCAATATAAGAGAGAAAACTTAGTGCCGAGAGAGAAACTCGTTGTGTTACACATGGAAGAACTGCTCTTTTAGAAAAAAATGTGGATATATTGAGCTTACAAACTTGGATTTTGAATCCGAAAAAATGTGTGACGAAGCTGAGACTAAGGGATATGCTATGAACTGATGATCGTTCACAATTTATTTCTTTTAATATCAATTTTTTTATGATTCCAAAGAGCAAAAAACCAAGGTGACCAATTTTTTTATTATCAATAATTGGCTCCAACTCCAGGACAATGATCCCCTGTGGGTTGCTAAGAATCCATAATCTAACCGACTACCTTCTCCATTGGGCTATGGAGTCATCTTTAAAAACGATCTCCGTCAAGCAACTGCTTTATTATGCAAAAATTTGGCTGAAGGAACAAACTATGTACAAAGAATATCTATCTACCCTATCCTATTTGGAGGAAAGGGACACTTTTCAAGTGTAAGTAGATTTCCAATGGAACCATTCAAGCATCCAACTGATCTGTGGAATTAACTCAAGAATTGGGGAACATACCAGTGCTACAATCAAAAAGTCAAGAGCATACCCAAAGAATGTTGAAGTAAAAGTGACCCGAATGCCCTCAAAATATGATTGCAATACTAGGACAACAATGCTTTGGAACCATGATTCAATAAAATCAACTCTCAGTGGTTGCTCATGAGTGCTGCAATATTTGTTCGGATGAGAAATTTCCCATTTGATTTTTTTTTCATCTTTCTCTTCATCCCTAATCACATTCAAAATTATTAATTCATTAGCAATGTCTTGAAAGAATTCTTCCTTCATGCAATGACCATGTTTCCATGATGAGGTTGTGAAGATAAATTGTCACTAAACATTTGTAGAGAACTCTAAGACTGTCTTTTGTTGTTCACAAACTATTTCATTATCTTCAGAATTAAAACATATCACCCATGGATCCTTTTTTTGCAAGTGCCCTTTTTTTTTATGCTTGGAAGATATCTTCTTCATTAAACTTTTCTTTGGATGAGTAATCAACATCATAAAAATCCGAGGTAAGTGATTATTACTTCTATTTATCCAATGTAAACATTCTTCTTATGGCTTGCTATAAATTGGCTGTGCCATTTGAGAATCTGCTGCAACATTTTCATGATGATTACATTGATTGAAATCCTTGTTGTAACACCCTGTTTCCCCCAAATTGTAAATATAACTGAACTGGCCAAGGACTATGGCAAAACTTATAAATATGAATATGTGATGTAAATGGACCTGCAGAAAGAGGTCAATGAATGTAAATGACAGTTTGAAATTATTGCAGAACTGCTGAGAGGGGATGTGCGGAAAAGAGACCACGATGGTGGTGGAGGGCACCTTGAAAAAGGGGCGTTAACTTCCGCCGAGAATTTAATACCGTATTTGGACTCCACTGGCCCGGAGAACCAAAAGCGGCTCGCTAGCCCTGAAATAAATGCCTTGTAGGTTGGTAGGTTGATGGCTTGATGAGGGGTGGGGAGGTGAACCGCCTATTCGTAGAGCCATCATGAATGACCAGCGCAAGGGTAATCGTGCCACACGCAACCTCGCGAGAGGATAAGGCGTATGGATGAAATGATGGAAAGCGGCGCGAACGCGAGGGGAACTCTGGAAAAATTGCTAAGCAGAGTGAGTGATCGCAGAGAGAAGGAATTGCAATCTTTGCTTTTGGGCACTGGCAGACGGAGAGACGCAGGTCTCAGGACACCGTGGTCTCAGCTCGGGGGTGGCTAGTGGTAAATCCAGTAGGAGTCGCTACGCCTACGGTTGGGTGGAAACGAGCACCCCTCTCAGCAGTCGTTCCCATTGCTGAACTTACTTCTGATAAGTGTTTTTGCTCATATTGCATCTGGAATTT
>WSFP011537863.1:0-11768 GCA_009831015.1 Picea engelmannii
TACTTGCTGTCACAATTAAAGCATAAACCTTTTTCTTTTCTTTCCTCCAATTGTTGAGGTGTCAACCTTGTAGGTTGAGGTGTTTTAGAAGAAGGAGCATTATTCTCTCTATAGATGTTAGGAATGGTCCTTCTAGTAGCCATACCCTTATTTTTACTTTCAACATTTCTTGCCACCCTAAATGCATTCTCCGATGATTTGGGTTCCCAAAGACAAACCTCGTTTTGAATGTTATCCTTTAAAGTTCCTATGAATACATCAATCAAGTGCTCATCTGGAATATTTGGTACCTTTATATTCAATCTTTAGAAGTTCTCAATGTGCTCTGTAACTGAACCCTTTTGCTTGAGATTTATCAATTGGCTAAAGAAGGTATTGTTCCTTGTATCCTCATAGTGTGCTATCATTTCTTCCGTGAAAATTGTCCAAGTGACGAGTGATTTGCGACAACCAAGCCATCGATACCATACAAATTGATTGGGTTCTAAATATAAAGAAAAAAATTGTACCTTTTGTGTATGTGGCACATTATGTAGATCAAAGAATTGCTCCATCTGAAGTATCCATGTGATTGGGTCCTTGCCATCAAACTTCCTCATATCGATCTTAGGAACATGGTTGGTCTTCAATCCAAAGTTGGAGTTTCTCCATTCTTGATTCATCTTCCTTGTGTCCTCATCATGAATTTCATGGGACACATTTTCACTTTCAGGTGTCCTCTCCATTAGGAAATTTTTCATTCCTTCCATGATCTCCCTTTTTAAACCATCCATCTTAGTATCCATTATTGCCTCCAATTTAGCTTCAGTTGAATCCATCATCCCTTGTAGTTCATCTTTTCTCACTGTCTTCTTTTGTAATTCATTTATGTCCCTACGCATTTATTCACCTTCATCAAGAGTCCAAGTAGGACTTTCTGGAGTCTTATTTGGTGTAGAAGTTCCCCTTTTGGGTGGCATGTTGGCCAAGTATCACTTTTAAACCTTGATTTTGAGGTGGTTTTCCTAGACAATCTTTCTTTTGATGTATCTCCAAAGTTTCGACCTTCTGGGTATGAAACTTTCTTTTTGTAGTTCTCTGATATTTCTTCTCTGCAATGCCATAGGTCTGATCAAAATTGGATATGCCAAGTGGAATTTACGGTAACTTCCCCACAACTTGTTGATTTTTGGCCTTTCTAAGAGATCTCACTTGTATAGCGTGCCCCGCACAAAATGATTTATATAAAATTCTGAAACTCGTACCCAAAATACTACATATTGTCCACTATCCAATGAAACTAATCTCACTCAATTTGAATACTCTAGGAAGAAGTTATGATTGTTTTACCTGGAACACCTTCTTGAGACTAGTCAGATACCCTATCTTCCACAGGGTGTTTCTACAAATGTAAGATGACCCGAATGCTAAACTTTTTACCAACGGTACCTTACTAATTTCTGTGAATATCCTCTGGAGTTCAGGGTCTGGAACATTACAAAAAAAAAATTATAGCGAAAATTCTGCAATGACTCAGTTCAGGATGATTCCAGAACCCTATCTTGCACATGTTGTATCTCCAAAAGTATAAGGCCTCAGGAGATAAAATTTTAACCTTGTTAGAATATAATGGATGTGATCATTTTACCATTGACAATATCACTATTTTCACCCAACCATAGGCCGAAGCCACCCTCCGAGCACCTTAACCTTGATAGATAATCACTCTGGAAGCAAACCCTAGGCTAGATAGCCAAACAAAGGGTAGTGCACCTTTCCCCAAAGATAGCACACCAACAAGAGCTGATCAAATAGTCCAAACCCTAGCCAAGAGATAGTCCAAAACAAAACCAATATGCTAGCTACAGCAGCTGCAATGGTAGCTCTCCTCAAACCTGTGCACAAAATTGGGCACTGCAGTGCGCACAAGTGCTGGTCTGCAATTCTAAGACTACCTACCAGAATGAAGACTAGCCTCTTGTATTTATAGTAATTATGGCTAACTGCCTGGGTCGACTTCTGAATCTGGGTATCTATCTGTTCAGTATATATTATTTCTTTTGGTCGACTTCTTCTCTTGGAGGCTAATAACCTAATAAAAGTTATCTTCTTGAGCCAACATGTCTTCTAGGGTTATTAGCCAACTCATTGGGGTTTCTTCTTGCTTCCCAGAATATTCTATTCTCGTTAGGTTTACACATGGAGGTAAATACCTCCCGCATCTACCATAATATCAACACTCCCTCCTAGCTAAGGAGGTATTACAGGTAATGTTCTTGAGCACAAACATACCATTCACCTAGTAGCATCAACATAGTTGTATAGACTATCTCATGACTAGATCACAAGCACCATCATCATCATCAGTGTCATCAGCTCCATCATCTCTCAAAACCATACTCTATCTGAGTAATTAGACATGATGCTCACCCCATAAAGTGACATAAGATCCATTCTTCTAATCTAGAAGATTAAATGTTCTGAACCATTTTTTTGTCTGGGAAATCTATGTTCATCATTCATCTGGCTGATAATTATTTTCAACATCGTTGATAGTCTTCAAGGCAATCAGAACAATATCATTCAATAGAACACAACTGTGTCTATCCATAGTAGTACACAACTACAATCCAGTGGTACACTACCACACCAAGTACCACACAGATACTTGATCAAATGGTGGAACACATCCACCATACTAGTATACATCTATTGTCTAGAAACATATGGTCTTCATAACAATCATCTGATATCAACCTGCATAGAAACAATGTTATGATATAAAATGAAACATCTGGGTCATTCTTCCACTCACATCTGTGAGATCTTGGAAGAGCATCTGCCCTCAGAAGGTAAAACATCAATAATGAGATATCTAGACTATTCTTCTCAAGCAAGGAAGAACAACTGTCCTGATTTCTGAGCTTGGACCATTCCCCACCCTGGGCCATTCTCCCGATACTAAACAAAGTGTAACCTGGAGAGAATTAATCCGCCCTAAGGAATGTCTGTCCCTGATTGTTGAACCTGGACCATTCCCCACCTTGGGCCATTCCTCTAGCACTAAACAAAGTGCAATCTAAAGATAATGAATACACCCTAAGGAATGATTGTCTGAACCATTTCCCCTGTTAACCACAAGAGGAAAATATTGTCATGTACCAACCTCCAAAACAGACCATTCCTCATGTTAACCACAATGAGAAATATTCGTCTAGCGAGGTGGGCCAGTCTTCTTGAGTAACCCTCAAGAAGAGAGACTGCCCTAGACCACTTCCCATGTTAACCACAATGGGAAGTCATTGTCTATGGTACATCAGCAATCTGGACCATTTTCCGAACTGGAAAATGTCTGTCTGTCAGAAATCTCAATCCACTTTCCGAACTAGAAAGAATCAATAATACATCAGTGCTCCCTCCCAACCTGGGAGTCATCTCTTYCGTTTTTAATAAGGAAGTCGTCTCCACGRGCTCCAGCTTGAGTACGCAAACTCTTTCATCTTGAACATAATCTTTATCAAAATGTCTGCTTATCTACTCATCTATGGAGATATGTATTGGAGAACCACTTTCTCCTTTCTGGACTTCATCATAGATAATGTAATGCTTGATTTCAAATGTACTTCAGTTTGGAACACTGGTCTTCTCTGAAGGCTTCATGTATCTCTAATAAATAAAGTATATCATTGTTGGAAAACTGGAACATATCCATGTGGCACTTCTTCTATCATCATGAGATCTAATCTTCTGAGTAATCATCTTGATACAATATCTCTGTTATGGAAAATCTTCAACATGCTTTTGTTGTGCATTGGAGGTTCTCCACCAAGTTGTCTTCTTCCATCTACATACAAGGGTCTCTTTCTGGTATATCTCAAAGCCTTGAGGTTTCTCTTCATATGCTCTTTGTTCAATTGCTCTGGAGAACATTCCTTGCATTCATCTGATGTAGAACTCCAACCCATGGATATTGCAGATGATATAAAGACTCATGTATAGGTATGTCTGGTTTACTGGAACAAGTAATTGTCATAGTCTTCTCCCTCATTCTGGCAGAACCTCTAGTTCTGGATCTTGCAATGCTTGCATATGTACATTGTTCTTCATCACAACTTTTAGTTCCTCTGCTTGATTGATTCTAGTGAGTTCATATCAGGCTGGTAATCTTGTGATTCTTAATGATTGGTTGTTCTGGCTTTTCTTTCTTTCTTGGACTCTTCATGTTCTTCTTCGTGTTTCTCTTTAGCTCTTGGGTCCATGGATTTTCTTATATATTCCATGCCCTAAAGATTCCACTTCTTCCTTTCAGATGTGGATGGACAACCAGGGATACTTTAAGGCTTCTCTTTGAAGAAGACTTCTTCTAGGGTTAAAATGAACACGTACTACTTTTCATGTTTGTTGTCATGGATATATACTTCATCATCTTTAATGGATCATAGGATTAGCTCCCTCCAAATCCTTGCTTCATGTATAAGTGCATATAATCGACTCCCACTATCTAACAGAGTCCACGCTTTCGTCTGCATCCTTATTGTGTTCTGCAATATATAATCGGCTCCCTCCGTCTAGCAGAGTCCACGCTTCCATCTTATTGTTCTTCTATAAAACATCATAAGTCTTTCTCAAATTTTTCTCTTGATTGTTGACTTCTTTTTGTCTTTGCTTCTTCTAATTCTCTTCATGATTGATTCTGATTTCGGCTTATCTTGAAATAGTTTCCACATGATTTGTTTGATGCATTTCATCCTTTCATATCTATTATCTTACTTGTATAATGATAGCAATCCTTATCTTGTTGTTCTTCCATAAGCATAGTTCTTCTTGGAACATATTATCTTCTAAAACATAGATATACAAGATATGTACAGAGACTATGCAAACAAGATATGTACAAGAAATAAGAAGAGTATTGTTACCTTTAGAAGAAGAAGTCTCTTTCATCCTGTTTAGTCTTCTTTGTAGGTTATTTTTCTTTGGCAACTGATGCGTCATGTTTCTCCTTCCTTTTCTTTATCTCGGGACAATGACTCTTGTAGTGACCATACTTTCGATAGTTGAAGCATTGTATTTCTAAAATATCCTTCTCTTTATTTGTCTTCCTCTTTGAACCAAAATTCCTTTTGTTCCTGAAATTCTTGAATCTTGTTGTGAAGGATTGATCATCGTACTTCTTTTGGGGTTTCTCTTTTGCACTGATCTTGGATTCTTCTTGAGCACAACAAGTCCAAAGTTCTTCAAATGTAGGATACTCCTTCCTTGTGTTCATGCTTGCGGCAAATGCATCCCACGTCTTGGGAAGACCATTGAGTACTATGTTTACCAATTCCTTCTCTGAAATGATTTCTTCAATAGCTTGTAGTTGATATCTTAACTGAGAGATTCTTACAAAGTATGATGTTATGTTGTCATCATCATTCATCTTCATGTCACAGAGCTCATTCTTCAGACTCATTATTTTTCCAATGTTTCTGACTAAGAAGAGGTTTGTTAGGGCATCGTACATCTTCTTTGATGAGTCAAGATGGGAGATGTAGGGTATCAAGTGATCTTTTATAGATTCCACTATGATACTCATAGCATTGATGTCACGGTCTTTGAACTTCTCCATAACTGCAACGTTCTGTGATTCCTTCTCTTTTCCTTCTTCAAACTCTGGTTTCACGATCTTTCCTTTCTTGATATCCAACACTTTATTCTTGGCAAGGATGAGATCAATCCTTGTCTTCCACGCTCTGAAGTTAGAAGCTCCATCTAACTTGTTTTCTGACTTCATAGAGTAAGTCATGGTCGCTTTGACTTGGTCAACCCTAGATCTGACCAAAAACTCAAACTTGATGTCTTGGCTTGCTGAGAGTATCAGGAGATGCGCTAGGCTAGGGCACACTGATCTATCCAGAGATTAGGTCAATCCCTTTACTTAAGGTGCCTCAACGAGAGGATTAGGGTTTCTGCAACTACACCTGCTAGTAACCCTAGTGGTAGTGCTTTGGTGACTGCTCCTGCTAGAAACCCTAGCGGTAGTTCTTCAACGAGATTAATATCCTTCTGGCTATGTTTCCTTCCAACGGTTAGACTGAATGAAGGAGGTGTGGGCCCATAACCTATTAGAATATAATGGATGTGCTCGTTTTACCATTGACAATATCACTATTGTCACCCAACCATAGGCCGAAGCCACCCTCTGAGCACCTTAACCTTGATAGAGAATCACTTCGAAAGCAAACCCTATGCTAGATAGCCAAATAAAGGGTAGCGCAACTTTCCCCAAAGATAGTGCACCAACAAGAGTTGATCAGATAGTCCAAACCCTAGCCAAGAGATAGTCCAAGCCAAAACCGATCTGCTAGTTGCAGCAGCTGCAATGGCATCTTTCCTCAAACCTACGCACAAAACTGGGCACTGCAGTGCACACAAGTGTTGCTCTGCAATTCTGAGACTACCTGCTAGAATGAAGACTGGCCTCCTGTATTTATAGTAATTATGGCTAACTGCCTGGGCCGACTTCTCATTCTGGGTATATGTATGTTCAATATATATTATTTCTTATGGACGACTTCTTCTCTTGGAGGATGATAACTTAATACAAGTTATCTTCTTGAGCCAACATGTCTTCTATGGTTATTAGCCAACTCATTGGGGTTTCTTCTTACTTCCCGGAATATTATATTCTCGTCAGGTTTACACGTGGAGGTAAATACCTCCTGCAACTACCATAATATCAACAAACCCAACGTACCTTGATCCATCTACTAAATATCCTCCAAGTCGTTCCTTTTGAAACGTTGTAGAAAAAAATTATAGCGAAAATTCCAAGGTGTCTTAGATGTAGCAGTGAAACCCCAAGACCTTGAGTTCTAATACCATATTTTAAGAACCGAATATCAATATAGCATAGAAAAACCTCAGAATAAGTACTCAACGCCTTGAAAAAGAGAGAAATTCAGATAATAAGCCTCTTTGAGAGGGCAAACTCCTTATGCCCACATAAATGTACAATTACAAGATGATTCCAAATGAAAATGTCTTCTTGGTATCTATAGGAGACTAGGAGGTATAATTACAACTAATGGACTAAAGCTGACATAAATAAAATAACATTACTAATGTAATATGCCTCAATTAAGGGGTAATGAGCCATTATTTAGGGCTTAATAGACACCGTTCTAGTCAACAAATTGAGGCACAATATAGATAAGGTTAGGGTCTAGTTCAAATAAAATGGAAACTTATTCCTCGAAAATCTTACCTTCAACTTCCACCACTGATGCTTGGTGGTATTCTTGTCGATCTTCTACAATAACGTATATTCAAGGCACATTTGTTTCTACATCATTGACTGTTGTAGCTTCATGAACATTGTCTACCATATTGTTGTTGTCTTGACTATGGGGATAGTCTCTAAGTAAGTGCTCTTCTCCACATCCCCAACATCTTAGTGGTCCCTTCGGTTGTTTAGTCACCTTTGCTTCCTTTGTTTCTTTTGGCTTAGTGCCATTTTGTACTACATAATTCTAATGGAATGTGCTTCATGTTGGATGACTCAACTTAGGATATTTTTCATGGTTCTTATATTACTGAGGATTAAATCCCTTCTTCCTTTGATCATCCTTATCTTTTCTCTTTTCCTTCCAAAACTTGTTAAATTCTAATCTGTTATTGGCTTGTTCATAGAAATATGTTTCCTTTCAGATTGTTTCTTCAAGAGTTATAGGTTCATCAAATTCAATCTGATCTTGGTAGGATTGAGTAAATCCATTGAGAAAGCACTTGATTTTCACTTTCTCATCTCTAATATAAGGAACATATATTAATATTTTGATGCAGGTAGAATCCACCCCCTGCCCATTAGAGTACATACATATCAGGAATTCGATATCTTGTGCAAAACTAAGAACACATTTCCTCTAAAACTTCTCTTTCATCTTATTGAACCTCATAGATTCCTCAATCGAATCTTGCTACAACCATTGGGGTTGCGCATCTATCACTATATCCTCTTCCATTGCACACCAACAAAACACTAGTCTACACTAACCCAACTACAATAGGTTTTCCTTCTATAGCATATTATCAATCCACATCCTTCATCCTACAAGCCATGCCTCTCAACTTGCAATCCAAGGTTATTTCAAAAACCAAGGGAATATCCTCCCTCCTACGCAGACTTCTCACATCTCGTAGATCCTCTTCTATGTGACACAGACACATTCTATGATCAAATAGGGAAACTCTATGCTCAGGTTCATATTCAAACATAAACACTTATTCTCACGAGCATCATACACTAAGCTCTCACAACATTGTAATTACAACAATATCTCAATAATAATAATCTACTATAATGCAAATACATTGTGCATTAATCTATTCAATTGCACTCATCCACAGACAACCATAAGTCCACTACATGGTCTCTCCTATACCTACACCCACCCCTTGTAGTCTTGTAAGCCCATAATATTGCAAGAACTCTTAAGTCCCAATTGTCTCTCCCTACATTGCAAATCTTTGTCAAGGTATTCTCCAAGATCTTTTTAAAAGCTTCCATTGTTCCATTGGCCTGAGGGTGATATGGGGTACTCTTTTGATGATTAATATGGAACTCCTTAGTCAATGATGAAATTGTTTTGTTCATAAAGTGCATACCTTGATCACTAAGTAATATGCATGGACATCCAAACCCTGTGACTATAATCTCGAACAGAAATTGCGCGACAGTCTCCACAATACAATCTATAACCGGGGTTGCTTCTTCCCACCTTGTTGGCGTACTATGTGGGGGTTGTAAGACCCAAGGTTCGGTTTATCTAAGACCAACAAAACCCAATAGACACCTGTTGTGCCTCTTTCGTCACCTTAGTGAGAAAAATAGAGGTGCTTGCAATCTTAGTTAGGTTTGCTAAGCAAGACAATTGTAAGGAAAAGGGTTAGAGAAAGAAATATAAAACAACAACTAAGAATTAAACTAAGAAATAAAATAACAATTAAACTAATGAACATAGGGACATAAGGACAAAAGAAACAATAAGACCCATGTCACCAATGGTAAGGTTGATATTAGTGAAAAAAAACACCAAAAAGAAAGAGGACTATGAGTCCCTTCTTCCTCCAAGGGAGGGCTCTTGGACCCCCACAAATAAGCTCTTCTTACAACATTGAAATGGAAATGGTGAAAGAATTCCTTGCTAATCCACTCAAGGGGTGAGATGGATTGCCCAATGCAATGATGCTACTATACTCTTGATGAGAATAGAGGATTCCTTGAGAGAATAGTGGCAGCATAACTTTGCTAATGAAATTCCTAGAAAAATGAAGTGCACCCATGGCCTTTTTAGAGCACCTCTTTGAGGTATTGTGCAACCAGCTTGTAGTGTGGAAAGAGGCTAATTAGGGCATTTTTAGGTTTTTGACCAGCCACCCAGTCGGATCCAATCCAGATTTGAGTGTCAAATCAACTTGGAAGCTGAACCAGAAGTGGGTGGGAGGCCGACCATTCTCATAAATGCGTCGTTCTCACATGTGCGCGGCTATTTGCGACCACAGTCGCGCATCAGGCGCATGTGCGCTTTTCTTGCGTTTCTGTTTTGTGCATGTGCACGCACGCCCTGTGTAGTCATAACACACTTTAATTTTATCATTGGTTGCATAGTTTTTTACCCTTTGGAAATTCTTTTGTGGTAAATTTGGTCCATGGGTGACCTCATAACTGTTTGGCGATGTTGAATTATTGTAACCATTTGCGGACGAAATTTCAGTGATAACATATGCCCCCTGATGGATGAGGTTAGGAGCATACGTATAGCCAAAATCCATCAATGTTTCTTCTACTAAGAGTGTCGTTGTAAGAGACAGTGATAGTGGGATTGTCAAGAGTTACCCGTTGGAGGGAGAAGGGAACCTGTAGAACCCAACCTTCCATAAGGTGTGTAAAAAAAAAATAAACTGTGTACAAACGAGGTGAGCATGCCCCATGCTCGTGTCATGTAACTCAACAAGGAATGATGTGTTGATGTAGACAACTGCAGCGCCCTCGAGGACGGTCGTGATAAAGGCAGAAGACAATTCTGCGGAGGAACATACTCTGACCAGTAGGCAGTGATATCTGTAAGAAATATCACGGATGTTGTAGGCATTGATAGCCTAGCCAAGTTCAAAGGTCTTCGGCAAATATAAGAAATAACTGCAATAGTCGCAAACTAAGACCCACCGTAACATGAGAAAGTGTTGAAGTCAAATGTTACAGGGGTCAACAACAGCAGGGAACAATTGTGGTTCTCCCTGTGCCATCCGAGATCTCTCATTGGAAAGGTAATGAGAGTCAAGATACTGTCGCCCTTTTGGAAAACTGCACTGATGTCGACAAAAGGGGGACGCGACTCCCAGAAGCAAAGCGCTTCGTGAAATCCACTAGGTGAGGTTAGGAACTGGAGGAGGTACATGGTCGAAGTCGAGATGTATGAAGACTCAAGACTTCCCTTGGTTGGGGGTATATGCGAAGTATAAGTGGCTGCAACCGTTCAACTAAGTCAAGTGTCAGGGGGACAACAAAACGTGGGATAAGTTGTGCCAGAGGCGGGACAAAGTGAACAAACTCAGAGGGCAAAGGTAAGTGGCATGTGGGATACTCGGAGTATATGGACGATGTCAACAAGGGTAGATGATAAGGAGTGCCCCAACCAAGGGCAACATGGGTTGCGTTTGCCAAAAAAGGGAAGAAGGTCGCCAAAGGTGACGACAAAAAGTTCTGGAAATGTTGGAAATAAAGGCTTTTGTACAATAAATAAAGAATAATTTGGGATGAGTGTACAAATACAGAAACAGGTGCCCTAGTGGAATATGGTCGGGCCGGTGAGGGAGCCATTAGTTTGGAGAATTGGTGGAAGGTGGGGGCCCCATGGGTGGGTTTCTGTATGAGGTACATGAAATGGAGGGAAATTTGCAGAAGGGAAAACTGATTGTGGATGAAATGGAGGGTTCATGATATTGCAGAGGTGTAGTCAAAATAGAACATGGGAGTCCATTGGGAAAGCTAGCAAAATGAGGAGAAGGAGTATGTTGTTGATTCGCGACATGATGTAAGACTATCAGGACTCCCATCTCTAAAGGGTTGAAAAACAGCATGAGTGTCAAAAGTGCAAAAGGGTGGTATGAATGGGACAACTCATGTGGGTAAGAGTGCTACCGGGTGATAGTACTGAAGATGCAAATGGAGGTGTCGGTACTGCAAAGCCAGAGATGGGGATCCTAGAGGCAAATGTCAGAGGGTGTGACTGGAGATGCAATTGAGATTCAGAGGGAATGATGACATGCCAGTGCTAATGATATACCTGAAGGGGTTGCATTGATGTATGATGACCAAGTACCTGCACACATGAAAACCAAATACCTGACGTGAACAATATCTGAAAAGAATCAATCATACAAGCATTTATTTGATAATTTTGAACATGAGCATGCGTACGTGGATGGGGTATGAAAAAATGGTGCCCTGGGGGCTAAGGATAAAAACTGGCCCGGGGACTATCTTGATGTAGGTAACGGGACGTTGATCCCGTGGCTAAAGACGGATCGAAAAACGAACACCTAGAGCTCCCGGAATGGTGTTTGGAAGTTTGGCGGAAAGGCCTATATATAGTGGTAGGGCCCACATTGCCACCTCATTTGTACTTGCTGCCAGAGTAACTGGACAAGAGGTTTTCAAAGGAGATTTGGAGATTCCGGGAGAACGAGGCAGTCGATACAGGACCAACGAGCTTCAAGCTAGTAGTCTTATCGTCCTGCATAGA
>WSFP011537866.1:0-11768 GCA_009831015.1 Picea engelmannii
CCATGCTTAAACTGTATGGACCAGGTCATTGTTATTGCATGGGGATTTATTCAATTTCTTTTATGCCCTCTTTTATTCTTTTCTCATTTTCTTTTTCTTTTCTTTCTTTTTCTTTCTTTCTCTCAAATTATTTACAGAATGGAAAATTATTTGGCAAACAAACATAGTAAAGGGATAACATCTCAGTCACCAGTTGATCCTATAAATTATAGGGTTATAACAGTGGCTCCACCTGGGGATGGTACTCTCCTTGTGAAGTGACAAGAATCTTGTTTCCTGATGTTCTGAAAAATTTCTCCTCAGTTTCTGTTGTTGTTTGATTTGTTTTATTTTGAAAATTTTGATGACAATGTTCAAGTGGCTTAGGGCCTTCTCTGCGGGCTTCAACCATCTGATCAAAGTTATCCACTCAAAAAATTGTAAGAAAAAAGGGAATGGTTTGTACAATGGAAACTGTGACTAAAGGCCTCTACTAAGGGGGTGAATAGTGTTTCAACATTCTGCCATTCACAGGTCCTCCTGGCAGATTGGTCCCATCGTTATTGTCAAGCAAAAAGGAGTTATTTCCTCTGCATGCTCGGATCATGTAAGGTCCCTTCCACATACTGTTGAACTTTCCATGCTTCCCCTTATCTTCATTTCAGGCATCCCACCTCAGAACTAGATCACCTAGCTCAAAGTCATCTTCTTTAGTTCTTTTATCAAAGATATTTTTTATGCTCTCCTAGACAACCTGAGTCTTGTTGTATACTTCTTCTCTAGATTGTTGCAAGTGGATCGTCTAGTTTATCCTTCTTTGGGAGTCATTCAACTTGTCTTGCATCTCTTCCAGAAGCTTCATGACGGGAACACCTAAAGAGTTAGGAAAAACTACTTCAGTGCCATAGAACAACTCATATGGAGACATACCAATTGACCTCTTAGTGGTCAGTCTGTCGGCCCAACGTGCAAAAACTAGCTTATTATGCCATGACTTTTGTTTTCTTGTAGTGTATTTTTAATAATGTTCACCAGGGTTTTATTGGATGACTCATCTAGCCCATTTCCCTGAGGGTAATAAGTTGTGGAATGTCCCAAAGTGATATGATACTGGTTGCAAAAATATATGAGCTTATTAGATTGGAAAGTAGCTGCATTATCGGTTATTATTTTTCTTGGACACCCAAAACAAGACAAGATATTATTTTCCAGAAATTTAATAATGACATAATCAATAGCTTGCCTACTTGGTATAGCTTCAATCCATTTTGTGAAATAGTCCATGGCAGTAAGAATCCATTTTTTCTAGCTTGAAGAGGGAGGATGTATCTCTCCGATAAATTCTAATCCCCATTACTGGAAAGGGGATTCAATAGAGATAGGTTTCAGGGGTAAAGGAAGAAGCTTCTTTTTTCCCTCGAACACTTGTCATTTATGGCACAAAGTTACTTTCTTCTGCACATCAACAAATAGTGTAGGCCAATAAAACCCAACTATGAGGATTTTATTAGTTGTGGTCTTCCAACTCAGGTGACCTCCACAGTCCCTTGCATGAAAATCCTATAAGAATTTGTCAGCTTCATCTTTTAACAAGCAATTTAACAAAATAGCTCGAGGATCCTTCCAAAAAGATTGCCTTCTAGAATGAAAAATTTTAAATCTTTCAATTTCAAAAACCTATCTTTAGTTTTTGTTAGACCAGGGGGAGCTTGTAAGTTATGGAAAAAAAATATAAGGTCTGTGTACCATGGAGAGTTTAGAAATACCTCTTTCATGCTTGGAGTCACCTGCTCTCCCTATTCATCTACCGCAGCTAAGAAATTAATATCTAAAGCATGAAAATTAGATTCATCCATTAACTTTGCTAGACCTTGACCTTGAATTAGTTTAGTAGGCTTAATCTCTATGTCATACTCTAAAATAAAAAAAATCCATTTTCCTCTCCTTCCATCTGTATTGTCATGAGTTAAAATGTCCTTTACTACTACGTTCAGAACATAAACGATTGTGTGGGAATGGAGAATATAGACTCTAAAATCTTTTATGGATTTTACCAGAGCAAAGGCTTGTTTCTCCATTATTTTGTAATTCAAAGAAACATCTCTTAAGGATTTACTGAAAAAGGATATGGGTTGTTCATACCCTTCGTTGTTTTTCTGTAGTAATACTACTGCAATGGTATGTTCAAAAGTGAAAGAGAAAAGGTAAAAATCTTTGGTGAAATCAGGACTGATCAAAACTGGAGCCTATGTGAGTGCATGCTTAAACCATTCAAAAGACTTCTTGGATTCAGTATTCCATTTTATTTTTGTGTCCTTTTTTAACATGTTGGTGATGCTCCTGAGAAACTCGGCCAGGTTGGGTATGAATCTTCTCAGAAAGTTTATTTTTCTAATGAAAGATTGTAACTCTTTGATATTCCTAGGATGTTCCAGTTTCTGAATGGCGTCTATCCTGTTGGGATGTATCTTAATTCCATCCTTAGATATTATGTGTCCTAACAGTTTACCTTCCTCTAATCTGAAAAGGCTTTTCTTAGGATTCAGAGAAATCCCAAATTTCCTACATTTCTCAAACACTCGTCTGAGATGTTGTAAGTGGTCTTCGTCAGATTGAGAATAAATGGTTACGTCATCTAGATAAATGACAATAAATATTCCAAGCTCATCCACAAAAGTGATGTCCATCGCTCTTTGGAAAGCGGCCCCAACGTTCATCAAACCGAAGGGAATTTCCACGTACATGAGGGTTCCCCAAGGTGTTGTGAAGGTTGTTTTCTCCTGATCATCTAGATGAATGAGAACCTGGTTATAGCCTAAGAAACCATCTAGTAAGGAGATTCGGCTGGATCCAACTACCTTTTGCAATATGTGGTCCAGTTTTGGCAATGGGTAGTTGTCTTTTAGGGAAACCTTGTTCAAGTTTCGAAAATCAATGCAAAGCCTGATTTCTCCAGTTTTCTTTCGGGTCGGAACCAGATTTGAAACCAATTTGGAAAATCTTAAGGCAACTATGATTTTAGCATCATACATCTTTTTGATTTCTTTTTCTATCAAGGGAAGTAACTTGGGATTGATTCTCCTAAGTTTTTGTCTGAAATTTTTTTGTTCTTCTTTTATCGAGATCCTATGTTGTATGATACTTGTCTCATAAAATTTTAAATCTTCATAAGCCCAGGAAAACACATCTACATATTCTTTGAAAAGTTCAATGTATTTGAGTTTCTTCTCGAGGGGTAAAGATTTAGAAAGTTTTATCATATTGGGTTTCTTCTCTATCCCTATGTTACATTTCTCAACCTCTTTACCACTGGCTTCAATTTTGGGTTTTTTCGCCACATCATTAAAATCAAACAGGTCTTCTAAAGGAACTAAACCCCTAGGTAACACATTATTCTTTAAGTGGAAAACATCAAAATCTACCTCATCTTCACTTAATTCTTCTGAATCTATTTTATTTACACTATGATTCCCAAAACCGTATTTATTTACATATTCATCATCATTTTCTAAGTCTATATTTGTACACTCAAAATGATTTTTACATTGTAGAAAATCTTCAATTTGATCGTCATTCCCAAATACCTGCCAGTATCTGATGTTGTCTGGGATAGTCGGTATACACTTCACCTCTATTCTATATGGGCAAGTGGAACGAAAAGGTATCTTTCATGTAGCTGCCGACGTGGCTAACCCATCTGCTAAAATGTTCTGTCCCTTGGGCATCACCTGCAAATCGATTTCTGTGAAACATTTAAGGCCATCCAAAACAACATTCCTATAAGATCTAAGCATGGGATGTTTTGCTGCATACTCACATTTAATTTGTTTGATAATTAATTCAGAATTACCTCTTACCATGATTTGTTTGGCACCAACCTTCTTCAGTAGTTTCAGCCCAAGCATCAAAGCCTCGTACTTGGCTATGTTGTTCGTGCATTGAAAATTCAGTTTGTAAGAATGACTCTCTGAATACCTCGATTTGTTATTGTGAAACCAAACTCCTGCTCCAACTCCCTCTTTGCTCATAGCCCCATCGAAGTCCATGCTCCAGAACTCTGCTGGCAGTTCTTCACTTATTACAATTTCCTTTCCTTTTGCCTCAGTGATTTATTGGCCTTCTTTCAGATCAAGTGTATTTTCTTCCAGCTGAGTGTCTGGTTCTTCCATATCATCATCATTATATAGGATGAAGGAATCTAGATTAGAGTGTGAAGAGTATAGAGGGTAGTTATGTGGATTTTCTTGGCTACTAACCATATATTTCATCAGCGTCTCTTTGTACAGTCTTCTCTATTGTCCAAATACTGGTATAGTGGCATACGACATATGCAACTGAAAAGTTCCTTTCATCTTGGTCCCCCAAGATCTGGACAACAACATACCATATTTGGGGGGAATGTCTGCTACCACAACATCCATAACCATGCTTTTTGTTGGAATTTGAACTAGGGTGATACTTAAGTCTTTGATCAACTTGATACATCTAACTTTGTTGGAGTCAAAAGAGTGAAAATCTATGTAGGGTCTGGTGACCTCGAGTCCCTACTTTTCCATTGCTGCTTTAGGCATCAGGTTGTGAGAAGCACCCAAATCTAACATAGAATTGTGCAGAATCAAGTCGTGTATATTAAGGTTGATGTAAAAGGGAGTGACAACACCGGTGTCGATCTGACCATCAACTTTAGGGCCAAACAAGATTTCAGGTTGATCATCGATAAGATTTACTGTGTCCAAATGATTTATCAATCCAACAATCAAGGCCTTTGTGCCTATCTCTGGCTCAATTCTCAACGCTTTGATCACCTGTGATCGGTAAGAATTCTTACTCATTAGCTCAGAAAGGGGAATGGGAATCTTCAATTTGGATAATTCCCCTTTAAGGATGAAAGTAGTGGGTGCTCTGCTTAGGCTTAGCAATTCTGATCTGTCAACCATAGTTTTCTGGGCAGAACTACTTGGTTGACTAATTGATGAAACCTTAGTCTACATTGATATTTTTATAATGGTAGGGTTTCTTTTTGCAAGAGATTCAACATTTCCTATCTCAAGGATTTTCTTGGTAGAAGGTCCCAAGGTCTTATTGGTTTCGACTGTTTTCTTCGTTTTGGTTACCTTATTTGGGGGATTTTCATTTGTCTTTTTGTTCCTCAGATTGTACTGCCTATGTACCTCCATAATGGCATCTTTAAATGCTTGTTGTTCTGTTTCCTCAGCTTCCTCATTTAACTATGTTTGAGAAAGGAGGAAAAGTTCTTACTCTTCCTGAGTGATGAAAATGGCTTCGTCGTCGTGAACGCCCATGAGGCTTATATGTGTGTCATCTAATTCTTCAATTGTCTCCTCACCTTCATCAACATAATTTTCTTGTAGGTGTGGTCTGATCGATTGATCAGGAACCCTCTATTCCCTTTGATCCCTAGGATCTCTCTGCCTAATTTGAGGAGGATTTCTTATGAAGTTAGAATTCTAAATTTGTGGAGCATCTTGGTTATATCTAGGAGGTTTCCTTTTGGCTACAGTAAGTCTCTCCATCATCCTTTCCATTTCTCTAGCTAAGGAAACCAGTTTGGCATCAGAAGAGGATGTGGTAGGTTCCTCTTTAATCGTGACTCTCCTTTCCATCCTCTGTCGTGCCCATTTGGCTAACAGGTTGGCCTCTACACTTACTGCACTTTTTTGCATGTCCTCCAGAGTGGTAGAGTTTCTTTCCCTTAATTGATATGACATATCAGTGTTAAAACCGTCAGGGAATTTTATCAATGCCAAACCTTGTGGGGGTTTGACATCGAATGGAATCGCATTGTACAGATAGTTGAAGTGGGTTCAGTAGTCCTATACTAACTCTCCTTGGTTCCTTATGATTCTTTTGTATTCTGACAAGATCCAAAGAAGATTATTCTTTACCTCCCATCTGTCCAGAAAACTTCTTTGAAACGCGATAAGGTTGACCATAGAAGCAGTACATAAGACTTTGTACCATTTCTTAACATCCCCAGTTAGACTCTGTGCAAATAGTCTCATCTAAACGTCAGCTTCATCCACTTCTTGCAGGTCAAAATAGTCATTCATTTTATCAACATGTTGCTATGCATTCAAGGGCCCAGTACTATCAAACTATGGAAGTCTTGTTTGATAGTCTTGGGGCATAGCATGTAAAGGTGTGATCCGGATTTTATGAGCAGAACGAAATGAATACCGATTATTAATAGGTGCTTAACACAAAAATAACAAAGATACAGTAAAATTGGTTTTCTATTAAATCACGAAATAAGATGAAACTGTAAAAATGCAGCGGAAACAAGCTTGCTGGAATGGTGGCGGCTTATCTCTGAGAAGACCAACACCAAAGGAGCATATATGGCTTCCATGATAGGTGGAGGAGGTAGGAAAACAACCTGGATGATGGGTGGGAAAGTGACAGGAGATGTAGAGGATGAAGGACTAACTGGCACAGAGTGAGCGGGTTGGGATTTTACAGAAGCTGCAACAACAATTATGGCAGAAAATTTGACCGACTGTTGGAAGTGGGTTTGGTGTAAAGCTTGATCGAGATTTTCTACCAAAATTTATGGCTTGTCAAACTCCTCAAGGAATATTTGATCAGGGTTATCCCTGGGAGATAGTATTTTAGGGGTTCGGGGTTGCAGGATGGTTTGATATAAATAGGTTTCAGTCACAAAGCTATCAGATTTCATTCTAAATAGGTTTTCTTCAACAGTGATGTCAAACTTGAGATCCTGGAGGGAAACAAGTTTCTCTGGAAGAGAAAGGGACTTGTGAAGGGGACTATGACTCCCTTAACCTTCTGAGATGGTCTTCTTTCTGAGTAACTACTCTGGATTATCAATTGCTACTGCAAGTTCTGGATCTGGGTGAGATCGAGTATAAGCTCTTTTAGGAGCCATATTTTTAATTTTTTATATATTTTTATTTCATGAATCCAAAATTTCTATGTACAAACTTTTAACAACCTCTAAACATTATCTCTTTCTTCAATTTATGATTAGTTCAGAAATAAAGTTTTCTAGGGAAAAGAAATTGTGGGATTGAAAGTTTGTTTGGTTCCCTAGTATGGTCGCCACTATGTTATCGCTCTATAAATTCCCAGAGGTTGTCAGGGTAGAAGAAATTTTCCAAAGGTAACTTTATCCAACCACTTTGAAACTGGAATCTAGCCCTGTCAGTTTCAGAGAGGGGTCTCTCTGTAAGCTTTAAATATGTTTTAACTTTGAGATATTAGGCTAGTTAAGAAGACTAAAATTGAACGTTTTTTTTTTTCTTTTTCTAAAGTTGGCTGAAATAGGGTTTACACATCCATTAGGCTATGGGGTTTGTATTATAAAGATAGAAATCTGAACAAGAAAAAAAAGGTTCTTTCACAGGGCAAGTTAATGCATTCACTGGATTCTTTGGCAATAAAGTGATGCATAGCAGAAAAGATGAGAAAATTAATTACAGTAAAGAAACATTTAATAATTTCTTCATTATAACATCAGAAGACAAACACTTAGATATTTGAAGTCAGAGACAGGGTATACACAAATAAATCATGCAACATACGCTACTTTTAAAATATCAGATTAGAAAAACCATATGATGACTGAGCAAGAAAAACATTCAACACAGAGAAATAAACATCACCAATGAATAACACACAAGAATCCTGTGAAACATCCCTTTGTATTACTAGAAGATCTCTTGATAAACAATTACAATATTTATGGCTTATAGGGCATAAAGATCAACCCTATGTACTTCAAAGTTTGAAGTATTTATAATCAAAATTACATACGATCCTATCGTTAAATATCAGGATGTGGTAGATCCTAAATTTAACTAACTAACTCAACAAGATACAAAAATTCAGGAAATGTCGATGATGTGTTGAAATCTTCATGTTGATTTTTGGGGAAAACCATTAGTGAGTCATCTGCATGACTTCGCCTGATCGGATTGCTAACTAGACCTAGACACCTCATCTCTTACTCGATCAGATTGCATAGCTCTTCCCATCATAGCTGACTAGGAATGTTGACTTTGAGTAATCTTATGTATATTTCATCCATCTCTGTATACTTGGAAAAAGTTGGTTTGAAGATGAAAATATACCAGATTTCATGTTGTGTGATGATGTCTGGCTGCAAGATTTCTAAGAATGCCTTGCCTATAATGATTCCCTGTATTCCCAAAAATTTAGAACTATCTTTGGCCATTGTAGCCAACTTCCCTTTATAATCAGGAAGGGTCATTAACTTGTCATTTAGGACCCTTAATCTAGGGAGTCCTTTCTTCTGCAGAGCTTCGATTTTGCTGAAAAATCTTTGCACTCTTGCATCCATAGTCCGGACCTTCTCTTCCAAATGCACCATTAGTCCTCTTTTGGTCAAAACCCTCTTCACTTTGAGGATGGTTTCCGTCCTATATTCAATCCTCAAATCCTCTAATTCTTTCCTGGTTTTGGAATTCAAAAATTTAATGATCTCAGTGGCTTCTGTGGGCATTTCTCCCAGTTTTTCTCTTATTTTCTCAATGGCTTGCCTACTCCTTTGTACTAGTTCATTTTTCTCGAACATGATTTGCACCATAGGCCATATTTCATTTATGTATTTGGATATATCCATCTATATATTTTCCTTGGCCTCAACAAGTGTCTTTCCTGCCACTGTTTTCTTTTGAAGCTGCTGCAATTCTTGTTTGAGTTTGTCTGATGTTTGTTTCTCCATGGAGTAGCTGGTTTGGTAAGAAGACTTAAGTTCTTGAAGGTTCTCAACCTCCTTTTTAAGTCTGCTAATTTCTGTCTCTTGCAATCTCATCTCCTCCATGGATTTTTCTAGTTCCACTGTCTTTTCCAGAGCTAGCAATGGAGTTGCTGAGGGAATTTCTGTTGTGGATGCTATGCTTACTCATGTGAGTGGAACTATGCTCGATGGAATGACCTCCATAGGCATTGATTGTTCCTTCTCCTTCACTAACCTTTCCAGTTCTGCCTCCATCTCTTTCAACTATGCGTTCTTCTCCATGATCAACTTGAGCATCTCATCCTTCTCACCTTCTATCTCGGCTATCTCCTTTGTTTGTGCATATTTCATTGGTGGCAGTTTCAACTGTTTCCTCAGAGACGCTATATCAACATTTTTCTTTTTAATCATCTCCTTGACTGCTTTCACCTTCGAGGGGTCATACCCAATCTTGAGGACCAATTCTTCCAATGTTTTAATTCTATTATCCTTTGCAAAAGATGATATATTTTCTAACTTTATCTATGTCTGTACATTGCTCAAAGAGACTTGTAGTTTAGCAGTCGAAGTAGAAGCACTTGCCAAAGTGGAGAAAACCATTTCTCTAGTTTTCCTGTGCAAATCCATTTAATCATTCAGGTGCACATCTCTGGTGTGGAACTCGAACATTGCCCTTTTGTAATCACTAATTGTCTTTGGATCGGGCACCTATGCTTGAAGAAAATCCATGTGCATTCTACCTTTCTCTGTATCAAACGTAGACAAAAGTATGTGTTGTGCCATGGATGTCTATTTCCAAAACTGAGCATAAGTACTGCTGGTCAACCTCTGATTCCTCTTCTTGATCAGGTCATAATTCTCGAAAGTACTCAAATTTGGTCCTCCTTTACTCAGTTCATCGACTAGTGAAGTATCCATCGATTTCTTAGATCAAACAAAAGACATGATATGCTTGCTTCTTGTGACAAGAGGTGACTAATCACATTTCATATCGTAGTGGATTGGGCTCCCCTTTCACCAGCTGTGTCAGTTTCATGACTCGATTTTGGCCTTTTGGTATGCAATTGGAAAATTTTAGCCGAGACTTCAGTGACAGAAGGTGAAGTATCCTTCCTAGGTATTTTCTCCTTTGGAGCCTATGGTGTGGTTGTTTGTGAGAAACTAACTGAAGGATCCTGTTGTTCTATTTCTTCTAGAGTGTTCGACTCCCACTCTGTTTAATTCGCAAACCTTTCTATCTCGGTCTTAGATATATAAACATATGGAACATTTTTATTCTTAACCCTCATCTCTAAAATTATCCCGCATGGATCGTAGTGCCATAGGAAGCTAACTTCGAACTTCATTTCCTTCAAAAATATGCCTGTGTCTTCCTCGACACCTCGGCTATTGCAGATAAAAAACCCTATTTGCCCTTTAATTCTGAGCTATTGTTTCTTCTTCATAGACACAAAGTGTATGTCATCTGAATTTATCATTTGTCTTATGTACTCCAGGGAAAATATCCTCATGGGTAAATACTTGGGAAGTTTGTATGGAGCTAACTCGCATCCATATACTCTGATCTCGGTGTGATTTGGGTAAAGATACCAATATCCAATTTTCGCTAGGTCTGAGAAGTGTAAGATCCTCTGAATCTCCTCATTTATCCATGGTTCTGGTCTACCACTAAGCATGCTCACCACTGGGTGGTAGAACTGCTCGATGAACTGTTTGAAACTGAAATCCATGGAATTTCGTCTCAGCAGTAAAGTCCAAGATGTTACCGCCTGTGGCTTCCCGTTCTTGTCCATTTTCTGCATCGAGAAAAAGAACCCGTCGACTTGAAAGAAAATGAACATGTTAGCCAGTATGGAGGAATATCGGAACATGCCCTCTGTGGCAAATTTTGAAAGTTGTTCGTGAATACTCTCCGCCAGGAAAGTACTATAGTTGAACTGAATGGTGGGCCTTTCCTCTGTAGAGAAAATGGACAAAAAACCTAATATAGGTTCATCCACCCATTTGTCTGAAAAATAACCAAGCAGAGAGCAGAGCGATGAAATGATTTGATTGCCCTTTTTTGAGAACATGGACGAGGGATATGGGGGGTTTGACTTGGGGAGATGAGCATCCTGTGGGAGGAAAATCTCAAAAAACTGGGCTCTCTGAGGGAAAGATAGTTTCTGGTATAATTCTGTTGTGATTTCAAGATTAAAAGGGAATGTGCACTCAATTCTGGGTATCTGCATCATCTGATCAATGGCCTCTGATGTGATAATGAAAAGAGTTTCCCCTGATGATGAGACTATGGTTCTCTGGTCATGGAAGTAATGAGCCTGACATTTGAGGGAAAATTCAGGGAAATGATGGATCTAGGGGAAAAGGTATAGAGGAAGATTGGACTCCCAGAGCCCAATTCCATCACTCTAATCTAAGAAAATGTATCTGAGCCATGACTGCAAATCCACGAAGTCAAATTCACACCTTGTATATGAGATTAGATGATATTTTTTGGCCAAGGGATCCTTTCAAGGTCTAAAGGAGGTGGGAGGAAAGGACTTTCCTCAACTTCTTCTTTCTTGGATTTTGGCACCATCTCTGCGAACAATACCTGCAATTTAAACACAAACGTTAGTGGGAAAGCCTGTGGTTTTGGACTGCTGGCTGAGAATGGAGAGAAGACAAGGAAATTTTTTCTAGTGTGGGGATAAGGTGAACAATGGGTGAATGACGGGAAAATGTTATTTTTGAACAAACGGATACCCATTGGGTGCAGGGGGATAGATAAGCAGGCTAACGGATAAATTAGCCTATAATAAATGGCCAACGGGTCCTTTGGAGCGTGAGATGGCAGAAAAAAATGAGTGACGACTATGATCGGGTGATGTGGAGGGGGTTTTATTGAGGATCAAAAATGGTGAAGGGACATTTGATGGGTGAGTAGGGGGAAAGGACTGACAGAGTTATGAGATAGGACCATTAGGAGAAGATAGTGGAAAATGATGTCACAGGATGGTGGGGATATGTCAAAAAAGTGGGTAAGTGGTAAGTGGTAAGTGGCAAGTGG
>WSFP011537871.1:0-11767 GCA_009831015.1 Picea engelmannii
TATGAGATAGGCAGGATAGACCCCCTATTGAATAGAGAAGTACATCTAGTATCTAGAAAGAGAAGGAAAAATAAGGAACTACACCTTAATGCCCAGATTGGAGATTAAGATATAAACTATGTGGTCCTCGACTTAGGGTCAGAAGTCAATGTTATAACGAAGAAGACCTAGGCCCTGATGGGAAAACCTAAGCTGATTTACTCCCCTATCAGGATTAGGATGGCTAATTAGCAGGACGTAAGCCCCTTTGGGAGGCTGGCGCATGTCCTTGTGGACATCAACGGGGTAAGGACGTTTGCGGACTTTGAGGTGATTGAGATAGTTGACGATAATTGTCCTTATCTCGTGTTGTTAGGAATTGATTGCACTTTCAATAATTCTACTATTCTTGATTTAAAGAAAAGAAGAATGACATTTGAAGGTGATGGCCTTAGGGTCATTGCACCTCTTGATCCTGATGAAGGTCGCAAATATACATAACCCATTAGAGAAGAAGATCATTCTTATGAACTTGAGAATATATATAAATTGACAGCAAGACAACATGATTACATTAATCCTACAATAGATGGGAATTTAAGCTGGTGAAGTGACAACGCATGCTCATCAGACTCAGAGGAAGCACTAGAGAATTGGTAGAAAAAAATGTATGAAGTCTCTACATGGAGATGTGCTAGATTGACTAGGGAAGTTCGTTGGATTGGAATAGAAGTAAGTAATCTACCCACCTTTGATGGTTTAAATCATCTAGAATCTTTCTTGTTGGAATTTGAAGAAATTGTACCAGTACAACAAAGGTTTTTGGCATTGGATGAGGCCTTGAAAGAAACTCCAGCGAGATGGTGGGGAACACACAAAAAGAACATTGTGGACTGGGTGGAATGTCACACTTTTATGACAACGTGCTTTTCAGAACAAGTAGGAGAGTGCGAAGTTAGATACACAGGTCAAAGTTGTCTGAAGTACCATGTGCAAAGTTGTGAGGAGGCCTGAAGAAACATTCCTCAAGAGCAGTGGGTGCATAAATTCATTAAAACCTTGGACACAACCCTTATCAATTAGTATCTTCAAGTAGAACTGCGCCTCACCACCGCAGATTGGCAAGGTATGACTCATAACTTTGTAGCTACATTTTTATTTGAAATTCAGTACCCTATAGTAGATCAAGCATTACAAGTTGTAAGATAGAGGATATTTGAGGAGGAACCTACCCTCCCTGTTGAGAAAGAAGAAGATGAATGGACTGCACCTCTTCAGAAACTTCAAGGTTGTTACAACATCAGTGCTAATGAAGACGATGATCTTAGGAATGTGAACATCACAGAAACAAAAGGACAGAGAGACATAGAAGGACCAGGAGTTGAACTACCTTTTATTGAACAACCAATCAAAATCAAGAAAGTTAACATTGGAATAGAGCAAGCACCTAAGCTCGCAAACATTGGAGATTATTGGGATGATGCCACTATTGAAAAGATCACTGAATTATTGCATGAATACCAAGACTTATTTCCAACCAAGTTCACTGATATGAAGGGAATTAAAGGGCCCATGGGAGAGATGAAGATCCCCTTGAAACCAGATGCAAGGCCAATCAAGCAAAGAGCCTACAGATTGAATCCCAAATATAAGGAGAAAGTAAAAAATGAGCTAGAAAGAATGTTGGAAGCAGGAATCATAGAACTTGTTGAAGAATCATAATGGATTATCCCTATGGTGGTTCAATATAAGAAAACAAGAGATATTAGAATCTATGTAGACTTGAGGAAACTGAATGATGCATGCTTACATGATCCATTCCCTAAACCGTTTACTGACGAAGTGTTAGATAATGTGGGAGGACTGGAAGTTTACTCCTTCACAGATGGATTTTCAGGTTATCACCAAATCGGGATAGCCAAGGAAGATCGCCATAAGACCAAATTTGTAATAGAATGGGGATCCTACCAGTACACAGTGATGCCTTTTGGATTGAAGAATGCACCAACCATCTTTTCTAGGGTGGTGGTCGAAGCATTCAAGGAGTTTTTACATAAATTTCTGGAAGCATATTTCGATGATTGGACTATTTTTAGCTTATTACAAAATCATATTGAATGTTTAGGACTAATGTTGGATAAGTGTAGGAAATTTCATATTGCCCTAAACCTGAAGAAGTGCATCTTCTTTTCACCCTTTGGAGTGCTTCTAGGCCATATTGTGTGTAAGCAGGGATTGTTGGTAGATCCATCTAATATCACCATTATTGTTGATCTACCCCCCCTACTTCAGCTAGATAGTTGTGCACTGCACTGGGACATACTATATACTGCAGAAGGTTCATTAAGGGCTATGCATAGATTACAACACCCATGGAGAAGCTTTTGAAGAAAGATTGTCTGCTTCAATGGACATAAGAATGCCAACAGAGGTTCGACACATTGAAACAAAAAATGGTTACTGCACCTATTTTGGTTTTCCCAGATTAGAGTAAGGAATTTCATGTGCATGTATATGCATCCTCTATTGCATTGGGAGTCATGCTAGCACAACCAGGAGTAGGAGATATTGACCATCCGTTATCCTTTCCTAGTAGGAAGCTTTCTACAGCTGAGATAAATTACACCACCACTGAGAGAGAAGGTTTAGCCATGGTGTACGTGCTACATAAATTCCATCACTACTTGTTGGGAGGACACTTTAAGATGTTCACTAATCACTCTATAGTGAAATACCTAGTCAACAAGCCGGTGTTGGGGGGAACAATATGAAAATGGCTTCTGTTATTCTAGGAATATGATTTTGAGATAGTGGTCAAGCCAGGGAGAATGAACAAGGGACTTGATCATTTGTCCATATTAGAGCATGGATATGAACCTACTAGTATTGAGGATACACTACCAGATGCATAGTTGTTGTCCATTAGAAATTTTGACGATCACTTCGCCGAGATAGTCCAATTCATGTCTACATGGATGGCACCGCGTGAATATACATTCATTCAAAAGAAACAGTTCGTCATCTATGTTGTAGATTTTTCACTCATAGTTGGACAACTATATAAGATGAGACCTGATGAGATCTTAAGGAGATGTGTTATGGAGGTAGAAAGACCATTGATTATGGAAGAAGAACATGAAGGCATCGCAGGAGGAAACTTCAGAGGAAAAGAAACAACGCAGAAGATTCTTAGTGTTGGCTTTTGGTGGCCCACTTTACACAAGGGTGCTAAGGACTACTGCAGAGCCTGCAATGTATGCCAATGAGTTGGGAAACCTTCCAGAAGAGACGAGATGACTTTAGCACTGCAGCTAACCTTACAGGAATTTGAGAAATGGACCATTGATTTCATGGGACCTATAAACCCACTAAGAAAGCGCACAGGAACAAGATACATCATTACTGTGACAAAATATTTGACCCGATGGGCAGAAGCAAGAGTAGTTAAGGACTGTAGTGCAACTACAGTTGCACGGTTCATATTTGATGATATCATAACCATGTTTGGATGCCTGAAGATCCTTATGAGTGATCATGCCACACATTTTATTAATAAGACCATTGAATCCTTGACTTAGGATTTTGTAGATCATCATCAGAAGAGCACTCCATACCATCCACAAGCAAATGGGACAATCGAAGCATTCAATAAGATCATGGCGACAATGCTGAAAAATATTTGCAGTGTGAACAGGGATGATTGGGATTTGAGAGTACCAATAGTGTTATGGGCCTATAGAACTACTTGCAAGAAGCTGACAATGAAGAATCCCTTTAAGTTAGTCTATAGTCTTGAAGCAGTTGTACTTATGGAATATTTAGTTCCTAGCTTAAGAATTGTGGCCTTTATATATATGGATGACACTGGCGTTGTTCAAGAGAGGCTCGCGCAGTTGGTCAAAATGGAGGAAGACATGTTTATTGCAGGATTCCATCAACAGGTATAGAAGGAAAGAGAGAAGGCCTATCACGACACACACATCAAGAAGAAGGCCTTTAAGCAAGGAGATCTGGTATTGGTATATGACAGCAAGTTCATGAAGCATCTAGGGAAGTTCAGGACACATTGGCTTGGGCCATATGAGGTTGTCTATGTCACGGAAGGGGGAGTTGTGCAGTTGAAGACTTTGAATGGAGAGTGGAAGGAAGGTTTGTTGAATGGGAGCCTATTGAAATTGTACTATGACAACTAGCTGCCTCACATCTCTTAGTAAGAACATAAGGAGAAGGGTTTAGGTACCAGGTGTAGTTGAAACTGGGTACCAGACATAGAAAAGACAGTCTGCACATAGGGGGGAAGGATAGAGCAGAAAGCATAGGTTTCTCTGTGCATTCTGAAGTCGAAGGAAAAGAGAAAGTCCAAACCTACAATGCCTCAGGATGAGTTACAGGTGAGTGTTGGGGGCATGTTGGCCCTTGCATATGGATTAAGAAATAAATCAAAGGAAAAGGAAGAGAAAAGACGAAGTCCGAGCTGCGCGGAAGACACATTGATTGAGATTGGGGCGAAGTGGCAAAAGAAGAAGAAAAGAAGGAGCGAAGTACGGGAAAATGATTCGTTGGATGAGAATATCGAGGAGAACATATTAGCAAGGAAGATGGATCGTGGACAAATTAACAAGCAGAAAAACCCACCAATGGATGCTTTGGATCCCCTCATGAGAAACAAGAAAAGACAGTTTGGAGAAGCCCGGAAAACACGAGTCAAGTTGACCTAGGGTTTTAGACACCTAGGGTTTTGGTATTTTAGGGTTTGGACACCTAGGTTTCAGCCTAAGGTTATCGGTGAGTCATTGTAATGTATAAATAAAGATCGAGAGGAGTGAGGAAAGGTTCGTTCAAGGTGGATCATTGTTTTTATTGGCTATATTGGTGTTGTTGAGTGATTTTTGTGTGAGAGAGAAGTGTTGAGCGTGAGGGCCTTCTGGTATTATAAGATCTTCAGCTGGGTGTGAACATCAACCCTGCAGTTGGGTGCACAAGGAGGGGACGAAAGAAGAGAAGGAGAGAGAGATATGCAATCTAAGAGCGCAGACGGAACTATATGTTTTCATATAATATCAAAAAAACATAGTTTTGTGGACGTATCCCTAGGGAGAGGGTGAACCATGTATATCTTGTGTCTCTGTGGTTGATGTGGTGTTCTTTTATCTTTTGTTATTTTTTTATTGCATGACTATGTTAGATCTGGAATATACTTGTGCGAAGTAGGTTTATGCTTGATAAGAATAACTAGGTTGCAGTGTATTGTTGCCATGAATCCACTTACATTTCCTCTGGTTGTAGACACTTGTGTCCTACAACCCCCTATTGCTACTTCAAGTGAGACTGCATCTTCTTTGTAGGTGTTGTCGAAAGGGCCAGTAGTTAGGGATTGTTGGTGCATTGTTAGAACTGAACCCTGGGTCTGTCTGTGTGCCAACACCAACCAATCCATCCGAATTAAACAGTCATAAGAACCTAAAGGAAACAAATTCAAATATTCCCTAGTGTTTAGTCCATTCATGTCCATAATACATGACTTAACCATGTCATTAACTTTTCTTTTCATTTTGGTAGCCAGTTGCACCAACCAAGATTTTGCATGCTTGATTCTTGGCAAATACAAACTTTCCACCATCTTAGGATCTATATAACTATGACTAGATCCTGAATCAATTAAAATAGCCATGGTTTGGTTATTGATCATACCTTCCACTTCAATCATGTGTGACTAATACTCTATTTGCTAGTTGTCTAGGGCTGCATAGATCCTTGGTACATTTATGCCTATCCCCTCCACTATTTAATCTTGTTCTACATTGTGAACAATCCTTACTTTTTCACCTCTGTGAGGACAATCTCTGAACATATGATCTCCTTTACAACCCCAACATTGAATAGGTGGTTGCCTTGGCCTTTGACCCCCTGTCTCAATCATTCTGGGTTCTCTAGAAGTTGGTTGTCCCTAAGTATTATTTCTGAAGAATGGTGGCTTAGTTCCCTTCTTCCTCTGATCCATTTTGAATTTATTTTTCTCTTCCCAAGATTTTTGGAAAGTTGGCCTTGCTTTTTGCTGATCATATAGGCATTTAGCTCACCTTATGGTCTCCTCCAATGTCTTCGAATCATCATATTGAATTTTTTCACTGATGAATGATGGAAATCCACTCAAATACCTTTGAATCTTAAGTGTCTCATCCTTAATGAAAGAAACATACTTCAACAGTTCTAAAAACCTTCTTTCATATTCATCTATGGTCATACTCCCAAGCTTGAGTTCAAAGAACTCTTTCATTTTGTTGTCATAGTATCTCTTAGTCAAGTATTTCTTCTCAAAATACTTCTTGAATTCTCTCCAAGTCACACTTTTCTCTTTAATCTGTTTCACCTACACAAGTTGATCCCACCACATGGACATTTTTCCCTTGAGTTGATAGATGGAAATTCTACCTTTCGCATGAAAAGAATAATTATGCAATTGAAAATACTTTCTCATTCCCAACAACCATGTCTCTGCATATTCATCCTTCTTGTGCTCACCATCAAATGTAGGAGGTTTGATTTTGTTCATTTCTCCTCGTAGCTCATCCACCCGAGACCTCTTATGCTTCCTAATAGGGGCTGGACTTGAGATGTTATTTTCCTTCTTATGGGAATGCCTCAGGGAGTGATGGTGATTTCTGCTAATACTTCTTTCTCTTCTTTTCTCATCAGGAGGCCTGTGACTTCTTGATTTGCTTGAGCCACTCTCCTTATCCAATTTATTTTATATTATTTTCAAGCTCTGCATTAACTTCATGTTGAAGTCCTCTTTCTGCTCCTTGGCTCTCATAAGCCTTTCATTATCATCTTTATGGATTTGGACATCCTTTTGTAAATTTTTAACGGTCTCTACCATATTCATGTTTTCATCCCCTCCTTCTCCATGTCCATTGAAGTTTGTTCCTTCAATGCCCAAATGGACGTTCATCCCTCTATTCTGATCTTCCTGGATGTAATTCCATGTGCATATTCCATTACTATGGACTCTGTGATGATCTTGATCTGATCTATTTATTTTTAACTCTGCAAAATGTGCAGCCAACAAAACTTTGTCAGGCTAATTGTTTCAACAATTTCATGAAAATATGAACCATTCTGGTTCAATAATATATCAGAACTCTTTCTTCTGATTTCCTGGAAAATTGAATGCCCAGATCAATTTTCTATAAAACAAATTATATTCTACTTTCCAACACCTTTCCAATGCCTACTCCCATGCTCAATTTTGAGTCTTGAGCAGAAGGTTATGGTTATTTGAAAATTGCTCATTAATTCTTTTCTGTTCACACTTCAACTAGGTGCAACTCTGAGTTGTAATTATGCATTTTTGCACCCACTCCATTGGATTTTTTGTAGGAGATCAATTGGGTTTCTTAATAAACATATTATGGACACTTTTTCCACGTTTCACCTTTTTATCGGTTTCGGGCTGTTGGTTATAGTCTGCTGAAGTTCTAGGCCAATTCGTGTTTTTGGTCTGGAATGATACAGGTACCTTATTTGCCATATTTAACAATTTTAACATCCACAGAATTTTAATTCAGCTATGGGACTGTCTTATATGGTTCAATATATTTCCATTGACTTCTCCTGCGCCTCAATCTGATTTCAGAGCAGAAATTTATGGCTCTTTGAAGTTAGATGGGTCTTAAAATTTACCCTCCATTGTTTGTGTTGTAACTTTCCCATAAAAGCTCTGTTTGACGAATGATTTACACCATTAGAAATCTCTCTCCGAGATCTTTTATTTGAGATGCAAAGATAAAGTGAACCTTGGTACAATCTGTTCTCATGGTTTTTGAGTAGCTAAAAATGCTCTTAAAGGCCTAAAAAACATTCTGCAAAAAGATGACGTTCAAATGATATAAAACGTCGCAAAAAATCGTTGGTTTTAAGCTAATGTTCACCATCCAAATGACTTCACGCGCACAAATTTCAACCTGTACACCCATATATAGCATGCGTAAAAAAACCACAAGGTAATTCATGCTTCGTGCACCTATAACCACTGTGCATCACTTCTCTATTGCACCAAAAACTTGCATGCACTACTTTTGTGTCACGCACCAAAATCCACCTTGCACAATTTTGGTTCTTGCACTATTACCTATTGCGCGCAACTTTTTTATTACACACTGATATTTTGCACGCATTTCAATCTATGCGCTGAAACATGCCAAAGTTTAGTATGCCTCCAATGCACACCAATACTCTGTGTGCACCATTAACTAAACTGTCGTGTGACGACATATACCCACATTGCGCACGCACTAACCAAACTTCTCTGCCATCTACCAATAATGCGCACACCATGTGTGCCATTATTAGGTGCGTGCATGACGCATGCACCTTATTATATGTATGCACACCATGCAATGCTAAACTTAGCACGTGCACCCGCACACCAACATTTTTCTGTGCAGCGCCAAAATTTAGCGCGTGCACCCTCACACCAACATTTTTCCGCGTGGCGCCAAAATTCAGTGCGCGCACCAACACACCAACATTTTTCCATGCAGTGCCAAAATTTAGCACCTACACCAACATGCCAACATTTTTCTACGCAGTGCCAAAATTTAGTGCACACACCAGCACGCCAACATTTTTTTGCGCAGTGCCAAAATTTAGCGCACGCACCAGCACACCAACATTTTTCCGTGCAGTGCCAAAATTTAGCGCATGCACTAGCATGCCAACATTTTTGCATGTGACACCTAATTTTTACATATCACAAGCTTTTTACTGCACATCATGCATTTTTAGTGTGCCCACCTGTGCACATGTGCATCAATTCCTCGTGAATTTAGTTGCAGAAATTGGGGCTTTTGCTTAACTTTTTCCCCATTTATTCCATAGACATTCTGCACTTATGAATTTTTTTCAATTTCACCCTGATAACATCGGTTCAACCTCTACAAAAAAAAATCACTGCAGTTTGACATTTCTAGAACTGATTTTTCCCAAACTCATGTCACGAATTGAGAATTTTAATTACTAATCACATTTGAACTATCATGGCTTCACTGTAACTTCAAATTCGACCCATTCTAGGTCTGGATTTTCTAAAACATATATTAAATCAATAATATCTCACCACATGGCCGAATTTCTCAATTTTCCCATGAATTTAACAACAGAAATTGGGGATTTTCCCAACTTTGCCCAATTGTTGTTACTTTTTACCATGGACGCTCTATAACTTGAGATTTGTCCAGTTCAAAATCAATCCTCTGTAAAAATTTGCCTCAACCCAACTTACTCAGCCCATCCAGGCTTAGTGTTGAAAACTAAAGCTCTGATACCATATTGTAACATCCCCATCCACCCATGTTGAGGCATGCTACACGAGAGAACACTTTGATTCTCTTTGCGGAACATACGGTGACATACCTAGTATCCAACTGAGCTATGCCACATAAAAAAATTTAACTGCATGCAATTAAAACATATACACACATAAGTCTTGCGGAACTTTATATATAAAACATAAACAAACGAATACTTTCTGTAAATGCACAGATTCATACTGAAATAACAATAAATGTGTACATGGAGCATATACAGGGAATACCCATAAATATAAAGAAAATTATAACCACACATAGGATAAACCCATAAAAATAAACATGTAAATATTAATGCATCATGTAAATTTATCACACAATTGACACTTATGTTGGTCAGAATATCACCAATTGTGTGCATACCTTCCACAAACCTCCCAGCCTTATACCACACTGCCCATAACTCTCAGTAGTGGGTCACCCCCGAGCTGGGACTAAACTCCACCCAGGCAAAGTGATTTCTAACCAGGCTAATGGTTCATAGACAAAAGGAAAGACTCTGTCATAGGTGCCAACTCAAACTAAAAACCTACATTCCCTCATTCCCTACATCTTTGTCCCACCCCAAGAAGTGTGCCCCTTCTCTGCTCAATAGTCCTTCGGCTACCCCACTTCCTTTCCGGACTTCAACAATAGGCCAGAGAAGAAGTCTCAAAGCCCTATATCTACAGTTGACCACCTCCAGGAAATCAATTCCCCAACAATTCTCTCACCCAAAAAGGAATTGCTCATGCGCCTGAAAACCCGCTTCTTCAGTCCAACTCCCAAGATAACCAGGTACACAAATAGGTATTGCTATAAATACAGGCATGTTGGCCCTTGGTTATGTAAGGAAGCAAGGAACAAGGAAGAAAAGGTAAAAAGTGAGCTTCGCGGGAGGCACAGTGACTATCACTAGGTCGAAGTGAGCGAAAGAGCAAAAAAGATGGAGCGAAGTGCGGAAAAGCAAGTCGTTGGATGAGGAGATTGAGGATGCCAGATTAGCAAGGAATATGGATCAAGGAAAACTCAAAATGCGGAAAAATCCACTGTTGGATTCTTTGGAGCACTGCGCGAGAAGGAAGGAAGAACATGCTGGTGAAGCTCGGCTAAAGCGGGTCAAGTTGACCTAGGGTTTTAGACACCTAGGGTTTTGGTATTTAGGGTTTGGGAACCTAGGTTTTGGCCTAAGGACTGGGTGCATAGGAAGGGGGAGAGGAAGAGAGAGAGAGAAGAAAGAAGATCTTCTAGTTGAGAGCTCAGACAAGAACTGTATGCTTTACCTTAATAAATCATAAGCACAGTTTTGTCGACGTAGCCCTAGAGAGAGGGTGAACTGTTAGAAAAACAGGATCGCGGAGAAATAAAAAAAAAATGTGGAAACAAAACACAGAAGACACACAATACAAGAGAGACACAGATTTACGTGGTTCACCCAGTGAGGGCTACGTCCACCAGAGAAATTGCCAGGTCCTTCCTTTATTACTATCCATCAAATGAAGGGATACAACCTACAACAAAACTCGCTGTAACTTACTGTTCTTTCTCTCACAGTCTCCTCTCTCAGAATAAAATACTTGCCATAATGCATAGCCGCAATACATTTCCCTCATAACAGAGGGTTTCCTTCTAGGGAAAAAAACCCCAACATAATTTCCACCATTAGCTCCGTGACCTTATAATGAACGATCCAGATTTTCAATGAAATTACAATATACATTTACAAGCCAATTTGTTCTTCGGGGTATTTGCCCCTGAACCCCCCAGCCGGGGGGATAGGCCCCCCAGACCTCGCAGAGGGGATACCGCCCCTCTGCACTCCCCTGTGTGGAAGATTCTACATACTTTTGTGGTCTAAAGTCTTCATGGGGTATAAACACGGCTGAAAGCAAGAACCTCTGAATCAGGAACACAATCAGGCTCCACAACCAACAATCTCCCACTTGGAGACTGATCTCAACAACTCCACTGCTGTTGTATATGCTGGACTCTGAACCTTCCTGGACCTGGAAAAATTTTCATCTTCATCTTCATTCTTAGAGACCAACTGAAACTAAGTAGGAACTCAGTTTCTCTCTGGTTACTCCCTTTGTTAACATGTCTGCAAGATTCTGTCTAGTGTGTATCTTTTCCAACTTCAAATTTCCATCTTCCAAGGTGGATCGTATGAAGTGGTACCTCAACTATATATTCTTAGTATTCGAATGGAAAGTTGAGTTCTTTGCAAGATGAATTGCACTCTCACTGTCACAGTACAACGTGTTATTCTCCTGCTTCTTTCCCAATTCCTCCATAAAACTTTGTAACCAAATAATCTCTTTACTAGCCTCTGTAGCAGCAACATACTCTGCCTATGTTGTTGAAAGTGCAACAACCTTTTGCAGTTTCGAAATCCAACTTACTATTGTTCCACCTATAGTAAAAACATACCCTCTGGTGCT
>WSFP011537872.1:0-11767 GCA_009831015.1 Picea engelmannii
GAATTATCCTAAAATCATTTGACGCAACCATTGTAAAATTTACATTATCATTCATTCCATGATCTAAACTTGTAATTCGATTGACCATAATTATGAACCAATAATTGTATCGACAACGCAGTGATCATAAATCCATAAATAACACAATATTCAAGAATCTGTTATCGCAACATATAAATTAACATTAACCTTAACTCAATGAACTAAATTTAATAATCGATAGCCAGTAATTGTGGACCAATAAATAACGCAACATCTCAACGATTATATATCCATAATTGATGCTATATCCTAAAATCAATTAACGTAATCATTATAAATAATCGTTAACATTATCTTAAGCGATGGAAATAATAAAGAAGATCTTAAGAAGTACTTTTATCTCCAAAATAACAATTGTTACAAGACCATTCTCCTTCAATTAGAATATATAAAATATCAAGATTCTATGAAAATAAAATAGAACTATTCCATTTTTAACACTAGAAGACAAGACAACTTTATCTAACCACCTTTCCCCCTTTTAAAAATTGTCTTTAATCAAACGAGAACCATTATTATAATTAACTCTATATTTCTCCACTATACATTCCTTAGGGTAAATAACCATCCATAAACACGATCCAATTCACTAATCTGGTATTATTCATATTAGATAGGCCCTTACTAACACTAAGTACTAGTCTAAATTAATCCATAAGATAAGTACAACACAATGTGCACATCTATCTTGAAATAAAGAAACTCCTAAGGGTCTATCTTATCTCTAACTGAAGTTGAATTATATAATGTTCTTGAGAAATTTTTCGTTGTCATTAAGATATTAATGTTTATAGCCAAAAATGAAATAAATCAATTACTTACCTAATTTAACGAAACAACTATATCAATTGAAATGTTAGTTGGTATGGAGATATTTGTAATTTAAGACAACTAAATACCGGTCAACGCTCACTAACAAGATGAATAACATCATGCAAACAAGATCAATACGAGCTTCAAGAAACATAATAGTGGAACACCATCTTTATGAAAATTTACATGTTGAAACAACACCAACATCTAAAAGATGATCATTTAAGCAGTGGAAGAGGATTACCCGATCAGAAACATAGTCAAGATGTAAAGGGAGGTAATAGGATTCCAGCTCAGGATGTTAGACATCAAAAGGCGCAATCACTTTTTCGTTTGACACAAAAAATACCTCATGTACAGTAAGATCAAGACACGTAATATATAAAACGCCAACAATAATATATAATACGCCCACAGTCATATAAAAATTCCCACATTAATATAAAAATTCCCACTATAAGGTATAATACGCCCACAGTGATATAAAACGCCCCCATTAGCATAAAAACGCCCACTGTGATGTGTAATACGCCCACAGTGATATAAAACGCCCCCTATAACATAAAAATGCCCACTGTGATGTGTAATACACCCACTATGATGTAAAACGCCCCCATCAACATAAAAACGCCCACTGTGAAGTGTAAAATGCCCACAGTGATGTAAAACACCCCCATCAACATAAAAACGCCCATTGTGATGTGTAAAACACCCACAGTGATGTAAAACGCCCCCATCAACATAAAAATGCCCACTGTGATGTGTAAAATGCCCACAGTGATGTAAAATGCCCCCATCAACATAAAAACGCCTACTGTGATGTGTAATACGCCCACAGTGATGTAAAACGCCCCGATCAACATAAAAATTCCCACTGTGATGTGTAATACGCCCATTGTGATGTAAAATGCCCCCATCAACATAAAAACACCCACTGTGATGTGTAATACGCCCACATTAAAAAAAACGCCCACAATCATATATAAAAATGCCCACTGTCATATATAAACACAGCCATAAAGTCTCTTTTATCCAAACCGACATGCAACAACAGAGTAAGAAGAAATATTTTATAACCGTAACACAATTTCAATCGCCGAAGAACAAGGCAAGAAAACCAATCAATCCAACGAGAACCCAAGCAGATTGAAGTGAAGTATTTTTCATCTCACAATGCCAATACAAAAATGTTTATAACAATAAGAGAGGGCCAAGGTCCTAATACCTTCTATCATGCAAAATGAAAAACATACCGTTGCCTTAAATCCCGCCTCGAATGATGACCGCGCGCTCAGTACCGCTCCTGCTCCGTGCCGCTCCCCTCGCCGACCATCGAGACTACACCGGTACCTCCCAGCCAATCGCTAGGGGTACTCTGCTTCCCCCTTAGCTCCCCGAGCCAAAAAGGGGCCACACACAATTCAGATGGTCCATCTAGCTTCCCAGCTCACCTCGCAAGGCCGAGCTACACCTCTTATCTAAGATGGAAAATCCCAACTCTGCACAAGTAATCAGTCAAGTCACAATTCCGGCAGCGTAACGTTACGCTAACAACCGATCCCTTTATTCCTCATCTTCCCTTTCTTTTATAGATTTTTTAGCACCTCTAACTTTCCCTAAATCACATTTAAATTAAGTTTTAATAAAAATATTCTAAATATTCTCCTTCGCACAAGTGTTGTCCATCCCCCTCTTTCCTCCAATAATTATTTTCTTTAAATTTATTAATTGCCTCATTTCCCTCACCCACCTAGAGTTGCTCCTAAATTTACTCCTAGGTGTTCCTAGATCCCCTTACATGTTTTAAATACTTTCCCTAAAATGATGTTGCTAATTTCGTTCATTTTAGAAGGTTCTTAATTGCAGATTCCTTACTATGTTGACCTCGCTTTTTCCCATAAGTTCCCATCTTTCCTTTATTATGTTTCCTCCATTACTTGGTTTCCTAATTTTTATTATTCCCTTATTTCCCCTTTTTATTAGAGCCAAAATGGCACTTATGCTATTTAATCCTTTCATTTTATTATTAATTTCATATATTTTTATACTCTCACAAGTTAAAAATTTAAATTCTTCTTTACAACTTTTTTTTTTTAAAACCACTGATTTTAAATAAATTCTCACTCTCTTCATTTTACCCCAAAATTTTATCAAGACTAAAACTATTACTTAAGTGGTTTTTAGTTCAAATTTTTATTTTTATTTTTATAGGGTCTTTTTCTTAAGGTTAGACAAAATTTTACCCTAGAGAAGTTTTAGACTTAGGACTCAGATTCCGAACTGGGCGACATTTAATTAGGGAAGTTGTTAAAGAAATTATTAATGTGTTAAATGTCTTAGGGCCATCTAGGTTTGTTCCTTCATCAACATCAATGCGACATGCCTTTCAGGACGCACCAAGTGCTCCAAGGGTGCCACTCGCCTCATTTGTTTCTTTTGCACGACGTGCCCTTCAAGATGCACCACGTGCTCCAAGGGTGCCACTCGCCTCTTGTGTTTCTTTTGCGCGACGTGCCCTTCAGGATGCACCACATGCTCCAAGGGTGCCACTCTCCAACTTGTGTTTCTTTTGTGCGGCATGCCCTTCAGGATGCACCACGTGCTCCAAGGGTGCCACTCGCCAACTTGTGTTTCTTTTGTGCGATGTGCCCTTCAAGATGCAACACGTGCTCCAAGGGTGCCACTCACCAACTTGACTGATTGGTAGACATCAATAACCCCTGGAGTCAACACTCCGCCAGGTGAACTTGTGGGAGACTAAGGGATCTAAGGAATAAGGTCCCCGCCTTATCGCGTGCCCCTTAGAATCATCGTGAGCGACTATTGCAGTCTGCCCTCACGGCATCATGGATCCTCTCGAACTAGGTAATCGTTAACCTACAGTTCGAGCCACGGCGGGAGTGCTAGTAGGCTGTGGCAGGGTTGTTGTCCACACCTCTCCCTCAACCTCTCTGGAAATCATGTGTGGCCCCTTTACTCCATATGTGAGTCTGGTCGGCAAGCTATCATCAGCCTGCATCATCAACAATCGTATCAGAACATGTCCACATCATATCATCAAATAAAATATACTAAAATCGCAGTAAACAATCAACCCCAAAGCACACTCCCTGACTCGATCCAGAGTCCAAGGGGTCCCGTCGATGCCTTTGCATCCTCAAGGTCAAAAACCCTGCACACTCAGTAAAACTGAGTCAATAGCACCTGACCATGTCAACGCAGTAAAACCATGTCATCTATCATATCGCATCATAATCAAGGATAAATGTTTTCTTATCATAAAAGTCCAGATCACTTGTGAGCAAGTGTCCTCAAAGAATAAGTTTTCTCGGTGCACCAGAGAGGGATGTTACATACACCCCCTCTTGGTCTAAACTTCGTCCCGAAGTTTCATAGTATAAATGCTGAAATAAGTGTATCACAGTATCATAAGTCTATCTATCAAACAAAAATGGAAACTGTTGGCGCATATCATATGCATCCTCCCAGGTCACCGAGTGCGGACTATAATGGTCCCATTGGACCTTGACCTGATCTACCGTTCGATGTCGTAACTGTCGAACATGGTGATCTAAGATGCGGACCGGCTCAACCGTGAGCACTCCCTCATCCGATACCGGTAAGGAACTCATGTCAATCACATGTGTAGGATCACTAATATAGTGTCTCAAAACAGATACATGAAAAACATCATGCGTACGCCTCAAAGAATTAGGCAAGGCTAGTCGATAGGCCATGGGCCCCTTTCTCTCCACAATCTCGAAAGGTCCCACGAACCTAGGAGAGAGTTTATCTCCCTTTTCAAACTTTATAGAACTCTTATGCGGTTTAACCCACAAGAAGACTCGATCACTGACCTCATAACTACGGTCGACTCGGTGCGCATCGGCATAACTCTTCTGTCGATCCTGCGCTTCTTTAATCCTTTGTCTTATGGTTTACATTTGGTCTTCCATTTCTTGGATCGCTTCTGGTCCCACTAGGACCCTATCCTCAAGCTGATCCCAACTCAAGGGTGTCCGACATGGTCGCCTGTAAAGAAACTCGAAAGGCACCATCTTAATGGTGTTTTGGTAACTGTTGTTGTAAGTGAACTCTACTAGTGGAAAGAATTCCTCCCAATGCTTTTGTTGGTCCATCACGTACATGCGCAACATGTCCTCCAAGGTTTGGTTCGTTTGTTCGGTCTGTCCGTCACTCTTTGGGTGATACGCAGTACTAAAATTAAGTTGGGTTCCCAAGGCCTCTTGGAAACTTGTCCAAAATCGACCAGTAAACACCGATCCTCCATCAGATATAATCCTCTTAGGTATGCCATGTAGCCTCATAATATCACTGATGAAAACTCTCACTATGTTAGGTGCCTGATACATCGTACGTACAGGAATAAAGTGAGCACTCTTCGTCAGAGTGTCTACTACTACGAAAATCGAGTCATGTCTCCTTGCCGTCAGTGGCAATCCAACAATAAAATCCATCGAAATGACCTCCCATTTCGATTCCGGGATGGCATGTGGTTGAAGTAATCCTATTGGGTGTCTATGTTCAGCCTTTACCTGCTGACACTCTAGACATCTGGCTACATAGTTTACTATGTCAGCCTTCATTCCCTTACAGAAGAATAAGGTTTTAAGGTCTGCTCTCATCTTCGTGACTCTCGGGTGAGCCATGTAAACTTCTCTATAAGCCTCGCTCAGGATCAACATCCTCAACTCGTCGTTTGGCGGTACATAAATATGACTTCTAAACCTCAATAACCCATCGCTATCAAATGAAAATCCCTCGTATCGTGGTACCATCATGGTGTTTTGTCCTATAAAACCCTCTACCTCTTTGTACTAGTCATCAACACGTTGTAAAGTGAGAATCTTCTCACGTAGATTCATCTAAAGAGGCAACACCAAAAATATGTGTGGCCTCCTACTCAAAGCATCATCCACTCGGTTCACCATTCCCTTTATGTATGTAATCTCAAAGTCGTACTCGCTAAGCAATTTCGACCAATGTCGTTGTCGCGCGTTTAGGTCATTTTGCATGAAAATGTGTTGTAGTCCACAATGATCAGTCTTTAGTTCAAATTTTCATCCAACAAGGTAGTGTCTCCAAACCTTCAAGGCATATACGATGGCTAATAACTCCAAATCGTGCGTCGCGTAGTTCTCCTCATGCCTTCTCAGTTTCCTCGAAATGTAAGGAATCACTCATCCATCTTGCATCAAGACTCTGCCTAAACCTTCCTTGGATGCGTCAGTGCATACCAATAAGTCTGCGTCCATGTCAGGGAATTTTAGTATCAGTGCTATTGTCAACAACTCTTTAAGCCTCTGAAATGCTTCCGCGCATTTCTCGGTCCAAACAAACTTCTTGTTTTTCTTATGCAATTTCGTGATCGCATTTTCTATCTTCGAAAATCCCTCGACAAACCATCGATAGTATCCTGCTAAACCCATAAAGCTACGTACCTCTGTGACATTCATTGGTGCAGGCCATTCCATAATAGCCTCGACCTTGGCTGGATCCATAGCGATACCTTTGCCGAAGATGACATGCCCTAAGTAGTGAATCCTCGATTGATAAAAAGAGCATTTGGACAGTTTCCCATACAATTTGTGCTCTCGCAGACACTATAGTACCAAGCGCAAGTGCTCGTCATGCTCCTCCGTCGTCCGAGAGTAGATCAAAATATCATCAATGAATATTTGGATGAACTTGTCCAAGTACTCGCAGAACACCCCATTCATCAAACTCATAAATACCCTTGGGGCATTTGTCAGTACAAACAGTAAAACAGTAAACTCGTAATGTCCAAATATCGTCTTAAAGGTGGTCTTAGGGATGTCATCCTCCTTGATATGCAACTGGTGGTACCCTGATCACAAATCGATCTTGGAGAACATCGTCGCACCCTTCATTTGATCGAACAGATCATCAATTCTTGGTAAGGGATACTGATTCTTGATGGTAGACTTGTTCAGTTGACGGTAGTCAATGCAAAGCCTCCACGATCCATCCTTCTTCCAAATGAAAATAACAGGTGCACCCCACGGTGACACACTAGGACGTATCAGTCTCAGGTCCAACAACTCCTTCAGTTGCATTTTCAACTCTTTCAACTCCGGGGTTGACATCTGATAAGGCATTCTTGCTATTAGTTTGGTCCCCGGTTTTAGGTATATGGTAAACTCCAATTCCATTTCTAGTGGAATCCTCGGTAACTCCTCTGGAAATACGTCCAAAAACTCCTTCACCACCAGAAGGTGTTCTAGACCTTCCGCCACTCCCTTTTCATTTAGCGCAAGGATCACATAAAGATTTCTCCCCTTGCGCATACTCTTTCGTAACTTTAAGGAAGAGATGAACCTCAGGGAAACTCCCTGGTTCCATCCTACAATCACACATCTCTGTCCTTCGTCATCAACCAAGCTCAACCATTTCGTCTTACAGTTGAGTATCGCCTCATGCGATTCCAACCAATCCATATCGATCACTATGTCATAAGATCCTAAGATGGTGACATACAAGTTGACCCTCGTGACAAACTCTCCCAGGTTAAGGGCACAGCCCGTAACTTTTCCTCCAACCTTCTTCTTGGCTCCCGAAGCCATCTCTACGAAGCTAAACTCATCCTGTTCGACTGCCTTTGCCTTAATCCTTTTTAGCATTGCACCAGAAATGAAACTCTCAATAGCACCTGGCTCTATCTGATGCAAAATGTACCACCCGGGGCACGTTCGTGATCACCAGGACCTTCTCTTCCTTCGGCCCGAAGAGTTGAAATGCTCTCTTACTCCCCTGTCAGGACTTTCCTCTACCCACAGAACTATCCTTATGACTCCCCTGTGTTATATCAGGAAATCAGACCTCGCGGGATCGCGAGTCCTGCACTCATGAAAATTGGGTATTACAAATCCTCAAACCCCGATGAGTCTCTACCCACGGATTTCTTACTTTTATCGGGAATTTCCCCGATCGGGAAATCGGCACTCACGAGGTCGAGAGTTTCTTACCTCCCGGACCCCCGATTTCCGATTCGCGATGGCACTCTCTGCCCCTTCAGCCCCCTCCAACTAACTCCTTGCGCATGTGACCTATCGATCCATAAGACAACGGGCCCTTCCCTCTATCGGAGTTTCGGAATTCGTGGATTCGAAATGCGTAGAACTTACGCTCACGGAATTCCCGATGCCACCTGACGTTGACCCGCTGCATGGTTTGACCTCCTGCCACCTATCTTATACTCTGGCACTTATTGAATGTCTATGGTGAAAAATTCATAGTTGTAGAATGTCTATGGTGAAAATTGGGAAAACTTTTGGTAAAAGCCCCAATTTCTGCAGCGAAATTCATGAGGAATTGATGCGCAGAAAAATGGAGTTGCATAGGTGTGCGCACTAAAAATGAGTGATGTGCAATGAAAATCTTGTGATGTGTGGAAAATAAGGGTGTGTGGATGCGCACACTAAAATTTGGTGTTGTGGAGTACAAGTTTAAATGCACAAAAAAAATGGTTTGCATGTGTGTGCACTTAAAATTTGGTGTTGCGCGGTGCAGAATTGGTAATGCATGAAAAGTAACGGTGTGCAGGTGTGTGCACTTAAATTTGGCATTGCACGGAGTAGAACTAGTGAAACGTGAAAAAATAATAGTGCATGGATGTGCGCACTAAATTTAGCATTGTGCGGTGCAGATTGGGTGGCGCATGCGTAATATTGGTGCACGCGGTCTATGCACACATAATATTCGCATGCGTGGTGTGCACACACATAATATTGGTGCGTGTGGTGTGCACAGTATTGGAAGAGCGCAGAGGAATTTTGTTGATGCACGCACACTGTTGGTATGCAATGCATGCATGCTGAATATTCCTATCACGTTATGGTTTAATTAAATGGTGCACATGGAGTATTGGTGTGCAGCGGGAGAATACTAAAATTTGGCATGGTGCCGCACGTAGAGTACAATGCATGCAAAATATTAGAATGCAACACAAAAATTGCACGCAAAAGGTATTAGTATATGAACCAAAATTGTGCGTAGTAGATATTGGCGCGCGACACAAAAGTAGTGCGCACCAGATATTGGCACGACAGAGAAGTCATCCACATTGGTTATAGGTGAGCAGAGCATGTGCTACCTTATGGTGTTGTTGCGTAGGCTAAATATGGGTGTACATTTTCAAATTTGTGCGTGCAAATTCATTTGGTTGGTCTACAATAGTGGAAAACCAGTGAATTTTTGCGACATTTTTATACTGTTTGAAGGTCATCTTTTTGCAGCGTGTTTTTTAGTCCCTAAACAACATTTTTAGCTACTCAAAAACCATAAGAACATAATTTACCAAGGTACAGTATGTCTTTGTATCTCAAATGAAAGATCCCAGAGATAGTTTTCTAATGGTGTAAACCATTCATCAAACAGAGCTTTTATGACGAAGTTACAGGACAAACAATGGAGGGTAAATTTTAAGATCGAACTAACTTCGAATGGCCATAAATTTCTGCTCCAGAATTAGATTGAGGCATAGGAGAAGTATATGGAAAGCTATTGAACCATAGAAAACATTCCTAGGGCTGAATTAAAATTATGGGAAATAAAAAAATGTTTAATATGGAAAAGAAGGTACCTGTAGCATTTCAGACCAAAAACACTAATTGGCCTAGAACTTCAGCAGACTGTAACTAGCAACCCAGAACCTAGAAAGAGGTGAAACTTGGACATACTTTCCAAAATATGTATATGAATACACCCAATTGATATCCTAATAAAAATCCAATGGGGTAGGTCAAAAATGCATAATTTACAACACATATTTGCACCAAGTTGAAGTGTGAACAGAAAAATTATTGGACAAATTTCAAATAACCATAAATTTTTTCTCAAGACTTAGAATTGAGCATGGAAGTAGGCATTGGAAAGGTCTTGGACAAAAGAATATAACTATTCACCCAGAAAATTGATCTAGGCATTCAATTTTTAGGAAATTAGAAAAAATAATTATGATGCATTATTGAACCAAAATTGTACATAATTTCATGAATCTGTTAAATTATTTAGCCTAACAAATTTGGTCAGTTGCACATTTTGCAGAGTTAATAGTTGTTAGATCATATTAGTATTATCACAGAGTGAAAAGGGATGGAATATGCATAGGGGGATTACAGGTAGGAATATGAGATAAGAGGGAGGGATGTCCATATGGGAATTGAAGGAACAAACTCAAATGGACATGTAGAAGGAAAGGAAGAAAACATGAATATGGTAGAGACCATTAAAAATTTGCAAAAGGATGTCCAAATCCATAAATTTGATAATGAAAGGATTATTAAATACAAGGAGAAGCAGGAGGACTTCAAAATGAAGTTAATGTAGAGCTTGAACATAATAGAAAAAAAATTGGATAAGGAGAGTGGCTCAAGAAAATCAGGAAGTCACAGGTCTCCTGATGAAAAAAGAAGAACAAGAAGTGTTAGTAGACATCACCATCACTCCCCGAGGCATTCGAATAGGAGAGAACATATCAAATCAATTCCATCCCCTATCAGGAAGCATAATAGGTCTAGGGTGGATGAGCTATGAGGAGAAATGAACAAAATCAAACCTCCTACATTTGATGGTGAGCACAAGAAGGATGAAGATGTAGAGACATGGTTGCTAGGAATGAGAAAATATTTTCAATTGCATAATTACTCTTCTCATGCAGAACAAAGAATTTCCATCTATTAACTCAAGGGAAAGGAATTCATGTGGTGGGACCAACTTGTGCAGGTGCAACACATTAAAGAGAAAAATGTTACTTGGAAGGAATTCAAGAAGTATTTCAAAAAGAAATACTTGACTAAGAGATACTATGACAAGAAAATGAAAGAGTTCTTTGAACTCAAACTTGGGAGTATGAACATAGATGAATATGAAAGAAGGTTTTTATAAATGTTGAAGTATGTTTCTTTCATCAAGGATGATACATTTAGGATTTAGAGATATTTGAGTGGATTTCCAACATTCATCAGTGACAAAATACAATATGATGATAAAAAAACATTAAAGGAGACCATAAGGAAAGATAAATGCTTATATGATCAGCATAAAGGAAATCCAACTTTCCAAAATTCTTGGGAAGACAAGAAGAAATTCAATATGGATCAGAGGAAGAAGGGGACTAAGCCACCATTCCTCAGAAATAGTCCTCAGGGACAACGACCTTCTAGAGAACCTAGAATGATTGAGACAGGGTGGCAAAGGCCAAGGAAAACACCTATTCAATGTTGGGGTTGTAAGGGATATCATATGTATAGAGATTGTACTCACACAGGTGAAAAAATGAGGATTGTTCACAATGTACACCAAGATGAAACTGTGGAGGACATGGGAAGAAATGTACCAAGGATCTATACAAACCTAGACAACAAGCAAGGAGAGTTTTAGTAACATATGATTGAAGTGGAAGGTATGATAAACAACCAAACCATTTCTATTTTAATTGATTCAGGATCTAGTCATAGTTATATAGATCCTAATATGGTGGAAAGATTGCATTTTCCAAGAAGAAAGCATGGAAAATCTTGGTTGGTGCAGCTGGATACCGAAGCAAAAATAAAAGTTAATGATATGGTTAAGGCATGTCCTATGGAAATGAATGGACTAAACACCAAGGAAGATTTGAACATATTTCCTTTAGGTTCCTATGTTTTTCTAATTGGGATAGATTGGTTGGAAAAACATCATGGTATAATAGATTTTCATAATAAGGCATTTAATTGCTTGGCTGAGGAAGGGAACCTAAGGATGGTGCAAGGAATTCCGAGGGCAGTAACCATCAGAGAAATTTCAGCATTGCAGCTAAAGAAAATTTACAGAAAAGGGTGTCAAATATTTGCGGCACATATGGAAGAGACACCTAAAGACAAGGTGTCAA
>WSFP011537873.1:0-11767 GCA_009831015.1 Picea engelmannii
TTACCAAGAGTAAAGCAGACTCTAATCTCTACTTCAAAATCATGAACAATGAGCCAGTAATCTTACTGCTATATGTGGATGACTTATTCTTAACTGGAGAAGAAAAGCTCATCACTGAATGTAAAAAGAGACTTGCCTCGGAAATTGAAATGAAATACCTTGGCCTAATGCATTATTTCTTAGGTCTTGAGGTATGACAGAGTCCTGAGAGGATCTTCCTTAACCCAGGGAAGTACACGGTCGAAATCTTGAAGAGATTCGACATGCTAGAATGCAAGCCCATGAATACACCCATGGAAGCAAAGCTGAAGCTGTTGGTCGATACTTCATCAGAATTGATTGATGCCACACTGTATAAATAGATTATTGGATCACTGATGTACCTGACAAACACCAGACCAGACATTTGTTTTGCCGTGAACACCTTGAGTCAGTTTCTGGTAGAACCCAGACGTGTTCACCTAGTGGATGCAAAACATGTGATGAGGTACCTTAAAGGTACAATAGATTATGGTCTCAACTACGATGGAGATCATGATTTCACATTGAGTGCATATATTGATGCAGATTGGGCAGGAAGTGTTTCTGACAGGAAAAGCACTTCAGGATGTTGTTTCAGTTTGGGATCAACTATGATCTCGTGGCAGAGTAGGAAGCAATCTAGTATTGCTCTCAGCACAGCGGAAGCAGAATACATTGTTGCATGTTCTGCCAACAAGCTATATGGCTTCGAAAGTTGTTGACCGGCCTATTTGACTTAGAGATGAGAGCAACCTTGATTCTATGTGACAACCAGAGCTGCATAAAAATGAGCTGCATAAAAATGACAGAGAATCCTGTATTCCACGATAGGTCAAAGCACATAGAGATCTGTTATCATTACATCTGTGACATGGTACAGAGAGGAGCCTTGAAGCTCCAGTACATTAGCACGGATGAACAGGTTGCTGACGTGTTGACCAAACCCCTATCTCATGTGAAGTTTGAGTACTTCCGAGATAAGCTTGGTATAGTCCGAAAGGACCCTCCTCGAAAGGGGGAGTAGATGCTGAGATGAGACATCTCTTGCTTCCGACCTGATGGTTGTGACGTAAAGCAAGGTGATGTGATGTGACTAAGATTGTGCTTCCAGCTGGATAGTTGTGATGTAAAGCCAGTCTAGTATCCTGCTTCCAACCTGATGGTTGCGACGTAAAGCAGGATGTGTACCTTGCTTCTGACCCATCTGTCATACGTAAAGCAAGATGAGATGTGTACCTTGCTTCTGACCCAACTGTCAGACGTAAAGCAAGATGAGATGTCCCTTGCTTCTGACCTAGTTGTCAGATGTAAAGCAAGATGAGATGTTCCTTGCTTCTGACCGAGTTGTCAGACATAAAGCAAGATGAGATGTGTACCTTGCTTCTGACCCAACTATCAGACATAAAGCAAGATGAGATGTGTACCTTTCTTCTGACCCAGCTGTCAGACGTAAAGCAAGATGAGATGTTCCTTGCTTCTGACCTAGTTGTCAGACGTAAAGTAAGATGAGATGTTCCTTGCTTCTGACCTAGTTGCCAGACGTAAAGCAAGATGAGATGTTCCTTGCTTCTGACCAAGTTGTCAAATGTAAAGCAAGATGAGATGTTCCTTGCTTCTGACCGAGTTTTCAGACGTAAAGCAAGATGAGATGTGTACCTTGCTTCTGACCTGATGGTTGTGACGTAAAGCAAGATGGCATGATGAGACTAGCACTGAGCTTCCAACTGGATAGTTGTGATGTAAAGCCAGTCTAGTATCCTGCTTCTGACCTGATGGTTGTGACGTAAATCAGGACGAGTATCTTGCTTCCAGCTTGAGTGTTGTGACATAAAGCAAGACGATGAGATGAGACTAGTATTGTGCTTCCATCTTGATAGTTGTGACGTAAAGCCAGTATAGTATCTTGCTTCCAACTTGAGTGTTGTGACGTAAAGCAAGACATTGAGATGAGACAAGTACTGAGCTTCTAGCTTGACAGCTGTGACGTAAAGCCAGTCTTGTATTATGATGAGCCAGCCTTGTGCTGTGACGACGATGATGATGATGATGTATCGGTTTTTATACCAATACATATTGATGCAGATTATGATGGCATTCCTTTGAGAATGACGATGTTGTCGATGAAGAAAACTTATGATGATTTATAGATACTCCACTCAGTGTTCCAAGATGATATTGATGATGTTGTCCTCTCACCCACTTGATGTTGTTGATGATGTTGTCCTCTCTCTCTCGCATGATGCTGCAGAAGAATACCCTTCTTGTTAAGGGGGAGTGTTGAAATAATGTAACTGCAAAGTGTATTCTTATTATTATTGATATATTATTCATAGGATCAATCCCCATTGTGGATTGATCATGACAGTTATTGTAATAGGACCAAATCCCCTTTTGTGGATTGGTCAAAAGACAATTATAACAGGTAGAATAAGAAGTCAGCCCCAACAGATATTAAAGAGGCCCATAAATGTAATTAAGGTGGGTTTACCCACCCAGTTTGAGAAGTCGGCCCTGCCAGTGAAGAGACACTTCACATGTGCTAGTCTAATATAAATAAGGAGGCTAGCGCCTCACTTAGACACACAACTCACTTGCTCATTGAGAGACAAGTTTCAGATCTGCTGCTGGAGAAGAAGGAGAGAGAGAGTGGTGCATATCTGGGAGAGGACTTTATGTATTAGTTTAAGAGATCTCTTGGCATTGTATTGGCTATCTATATTAAGGAAGTTTTGATGAGTTTTCTTCGCCTAGAGGGTTTCCCAGGATAAATGTTGTGTCTCTTATGATTGTGTATTTCTCAGTGATCTTGGATTATGCTATTGTTATCTAATGAAATGCAAACAACTATAATAATGGCTCAAACATTAACAGTATGCGCAGGGGTGACGTGGAGTGAAATGCTTGGCGCAAACTTGCATGGCACGACGAGTGAGTGATGGTCGCGTGGAAGGAAGCGGAGGATGTTGGAGCATTTCAAACACCAAACATTTCATTTTTCTTATGGAAATCATGGGCAAAATGCCACATGATTTATACCATAATGCTCCTGAGGGTAAACCTCAATTATGATTGATTCCTATGAAATAGGTTGCAAATTTTGATGTTAACAGTTACACCGACAGAAAGAGAACTCCCATAGAGTTCAAGACATGAGACCATGTCTATCTCAGAGTTAGGCCTAGGAAGAGTTCCTTGACAATGGGAGCTTGTGCCAACTTGGAACCTCAGTATAATGGATCCTTTCAAATCTTAGATAGAGTGGGACTTGTAGCCTATAGGCTAGCACTTCCTCCCATAGTGAAGGCACATAATGTTTTCCATGTTTCCTTATTGAAGAAATATGTACATGATTATAATCATATAATTGACTGGTTTGTGATTCAGGTGGAGCTGGAGGGAGAATTCCTGCCATAACCTCAATGCATACTAGACAAGAAGGAAACCTCACTCCGAAACATAACCATTGCATCGGTCAAGGTGCAATGGAAACACTTTGAGCCAGATGAGGCTAATTGGGAAATGGAGGATGCCATGAGACAAGCATATTCATTTTTGTTTACTTCTGTATATACAGAGTATATTGACAGATAAAACATCGAGGACGATGTTCCTTTAAGGGGGAGGGAATTCTAACACCCTGTTTCCATCGATTTGTAAATATAACTATATTGGCCAAGAGACTATGGAAAACTCAATATGTGTGAATGTTTGATTGGATGGACCTTTGTATAAAAGGTCAATGAATGTAAATTTTGTTATTTACTATAAAATGGATAAGTGTTGCATGACTGTTGGAAGGGGGGTTTGCTAAGAGAGACCATGAATGCTATGAAAGAGATGGTGGAGGGGACTAGGAATGGTTGTGTTAACCTCCACCGGACCAGTACTTTGCTGGAATTAATTACTCAGGATCAGAACAACCCTCCGACCCAAGAATGAATTACATTCAGGTTGGTAGGTGGGAAGACCTTCTTGAGAGTTAATGAGGGGATGGGGCAGATCGCCCATCTGTAAGGCTTCCATACCTAACCACATACTGGGAAATCGAGCCACACGCAATATTGCTAAGGAAGGCAAGGAAGGAAGGTGTGGTGGGCAGAGGAAGACTTGCAAAGAGTGAAGAGACAAGAGACTGAGCTCTCGGGGTTCGAGGAAGAACTGTGAAAAAGAGTGTGTTCTGGTCACAAGAAATAGAGACTGACTCGGGAGAAGGAGAGTAAACTTCATCCCTATCTATGACTAAGTCAGGAGAAGGAGAGTAACCTTCGTTCCTATATATTTTTGTGCCGAGAGAAGGAGAGTAACCTTCGTCCCTAACTTTCGTTGAGACAAAATAAAAGATTCAATCTCAAAGCATCGTGGTCTAGCTCGAGGGTGGCCAGTGGTAAATCCGTTAGGAGTGACTGAGCCTATGGTTGGGTGGAAAGGAGCACCCCTTTCAACAGTTGCATCACGTCTTTTGGTTCTGATAAGTGTTTTCATACTTTGTGTATTGAACTAAAATAATGGATGAATGCATGGGTTTATATATATGTGTATCTATAAATGGTTTCTGTGTGGAATGGTCATGATATGTGTATGCATTTACCCCCTTGTGGATTTATGCTTCTAATTGACCATCTATATGCCCCAGTTTAGCCTTCGAGATGTCTTGAGATGTAAACCTGTAGGGAGGTTGGGATAAGAAGCATTGCATCAATCTAACTCTGTCGGTTTGGAGAGGATATCTCCTTCAGACTCCTTGATGCATAGCCGGGACACCATGCCCAAGTCCTTAGCAAGTTCATGATGAGGAAGATGTGTTTAAATCGTGAGAGTTTAGAAGGGCCCATGTGACCAACACCTAGGAACCCTGTGCTAAGCCTATGGGAGCTAAGTCCCTCTAGTTTCGAAACTTCGGAAGTCCGAGACTTTGGAGTATTGTCAGCCCAAATAGTCACAAATAGGTTGAAGGTGACCGAGAGTCACGGTTACCTATAAGATCAACCGACATTGAATGGTTTCCCTAATGGTTAGGTGAACCTATCTCACAGTCTAAAACGGGATCCAATTCCCCGTCGCGAAGTAATGGGAGCCACCGATTGAGAATGTTTGGAGGTCCCCTCAGCCATTGGATCTACAACAAGAAGACTTCGACAAATTTCTACTTCATGAGAATAGAGATGCTATAACATCAAATTCCCCAAACGCCAAAGTTGTGAAGTAAAGGAAAGCCGTAGATTTGGAGAAGATCGTCAAGAGCCCCACCTATCGTTTGATCATCCAGGAGGAAAGACCCACACACGGTACTTTGACGAAGTCCTGCTTAGGGAGAATGGAGTGGCAGTGAAGACAAGACTCTCGAAGGCCGGAGCCGCGAAGGGACCAGGACCGTTGATATGGGGATCCTTTGAGTTCTCTCCTAGCCGTCTGATCTACAATGAGGTCAGCCTAGCGTTGACCGCTTCGAGAGAATGAAGTGGCAATGAAGCCAAAACTCCCGAAGGTCGGAGCTGCGAAGTAGCATAGACCGTGGATCAAAGGATCCATCGAGACCCCTCTTAACCATCGATACATGGGGGACGTTGGCCCTAGATCCTTTAGTCTAGAGACTTGGTACTCTGGGGGGATTGAGGCATGGTGTGTCGATAATCTTAAGAAGCCCAAAGTAACGAGAGTCGTTGATCCAAGTGCACTTCGAGACTTATCCTAACCGTCAAATCTAGGTTGTGGTTAGCCCGACGTTTACCAACTTCGAGAGAAAAGAGGAGTATGCATCACAAAACCCCCAAACACCAAAGTTACAAAGTAACGAAGGCCGTTGATCCAAGGGTTGCGTGTACGTACCTTGGCCGCAAGATCGAAGGGCATGAAAGACGATCAGTCTGGAGTGATGTGGCACAATGACGTCATCATGGTGACATGGACCCAAGTTTGACATGCCACGTGTCATGTGGATTCATGCATATCGCATACCCTATAGACCCATTGGAACGTGACACGTGTCATCCCTAATGAGGGCACATGTTGCCCATGACCCTTCTATGTGTCAGCCTCTAGTACGTGCCCACCTAGCCAAAGTGATTGGTGAAGTGACCGGAACTCCGGGAGTCTGGGACTTCGGACTCCAGAGGAATTGGGGTATAGTATTGTAGAGAGTCCAAAAGGTCGAAGTGTTGGAATCCATCCTATCCGTTGACGTCGGGAGACACTTGGCACCAAATCCTATACTCCATAGGAAAGCCACTCTGGAGCATTTGAAGCTTGGTGCTTCGAAAATCCTCGAAGCTCTAAATAATAGAGAGGATCTCAACCATCTGTCATTTGGGGACATGTGGCGGTGATCTGTCACTTCGGAGGATAGCCACTTCAGAGAAAAGTTAAACAAGAAATCCTAAACGCCAGACTTCACCTAAGCCGTTGATTTCAGAGGACAGGTGTCGAAAGATCTGTCACTCCGGAGGAAGGCTCATTGTGAGAAGTCGAGAACTCTCAAAGGTCGAAGCGTCGGAGTTCATCATAATTGTTGGTAGTGGAGGACGCGTGTCATGAGATCTGACAATCTGAAAAGATATCCCTTCAGAGGTTTGCGTTTGTGAGTACTTTGGAATTCATCGAAGCGCAGAGTCCCAAAGTAAGCGTGGAGCGTTGATCTGGAAAGAAAACGGATACTGCTGATTTATGTAAGCCCAGAGCCCGTAGCGTCGAAATAGGTGCCTATTTTCTTGGCGTCTGGTCATAGCCCGCAGTCGTATGCGATTGTAGCCGAAGGGAAGAGGCTAGGCTATGAATTCAAATCGGAAGGCCGAACACCGAATTCCTTGTTAGCCTGTGAGTTAGCCAAGGATCAAGTCCAATCGTTGGATTGGTCGGTGGATGGATTTCCTCCATAGATTTAGGAACACTGGAAGCTCTGGGATATCAGAGACCTCGGGGAGAAGCATATTGAGTCGGATCCACGTGGAAGCCCCATGGCCCCGACCAATGAACACCCAAGGAACTTGGGAGAGGTATATCTGTCATCTCTGAGCTCGATTTTTAGCATGGAGACCGTGGCTGGAAAGATTTGGATGAGCAAAATGGGATAGAGACCCTGAATGGAGGATTTGATTACTTAAGAAGAACTAAATTTTGACGCCCCACCAAGGGTGTGTTACAAGAAGAGAGTCAGATTTTTCAGAGTCGGGAAAGAAAAGAAGAGTGAAAGGTTAGAGCTTATGTATGCAGATGTATGGGGACCAGCTCAGGTATCATCTCTTTGTGGATCTCGTTATTATGTTGCTTTTATTGATGATGCAACTAGAAAAACTTGGGTTTATTGCATGCGAAAAAAATATGATGTTTTTGATACTTTTAAGAAATGGAAAGCTTTGGTTGAGAATGAGACAGGAAAAAGGTTGAAGTGTCTCAGATCAGACAATGGACGTGAATATTGTAGCAAGGAGTTTGAATGATTACTTTTCATACCATGGAATTCGTAGAGAGAAGACAGTTCCAGGAACACCACAAGAAAATGGTGTGTCGGAAAGGATGAACATGACAATCATGGAGCGTACAAGGAGTATGAGATTGCATATTGGTTTTCCCTTTCAGTTATGGGCAGATGTTGTAGATATTTTTGTTTACTTAATAAATAGAGAAATTTCAAGCTCTTTGGATGGTAGAATTCTAGAGGAGGCATGGACAGGTAAAAAGGTAAACTATTCTTTTTTGAAGACTTTCGATTGTGAATCATTTGTCCATATTGATAAAGAAATCAGAGCAAAGCTTGAGGAAAAATCCAAAAAGTGTACCTTTATTAGATACGATGTTAATGATTTTGGTTATCGCATATGGGATTATGAAAATAACAAAATCATTAGGAGTAGAGATGTCATATTCAATGAAAAGGTCATGTACAAAGATCAGTTGTAGGGAAAGAAACGGGAAAAAGAAAAACCAAAATACACAACGCTTGATGAGATCACTGGAAAAGAAATTCCAAAGGAACCAGAAAATAAAAATGTACAACAACAGGAGGAGAAGGTATCTCAAACTCCTTCAAGTGTTGTTAGAAGATCTACCAGGTTAACTAGACCCCCTGAACGATATTATCCTTCATTGTATTGATTATTGTTGATTGATTCTAGTGAACTAGAATGTTACGAAGAGGCAATGCAGGTATACACTAAAAAGAAGTGGGAGCAAGGAATGAAAGAGGAAATGGATTCCCTGGTAAATAACTAGACTTGGGATTTGGTTCAGTTTCCTGTAGGAAAAAGAGCATTACAAAATAAATGGATTTACAAGTTGAAGGAAGAAGATGGAGGAAAAAAGCGGTACAAGGCTAGACTTGTTGTAAAGGGGTTTGCACAAAGGAAAGGTATAGATTTTGATGAGATATTTTCTCCTATTGTTAAAATGAATTCAATTAGGACTATTTTAAGTCTTGTGGCAGTAGAAGATTTGCATATTGAATAGTTAGATGTTAAAACATCTTTTCTCCATGGGGATTTGGAGGAAGAGATTTATATGCAGCAGCCACAAGGGTATGAGGTCAAAGGGAAGGATAATTTGGTATGCAGGTTGAAGAAGAGCTTGTATGGCCTAAAGCAAGCTCCAAGACAGTGGTATTTGAAGTTTGACAGGTTTATGACAAAACAAGGTTATAATAGATGTCATTCTGATCACTGTGTTTATCTTAAAAATTTAGAAAATGGAAGCTATATTATCTTGCTATTGTATGTAGATGGCATGCTTGTTGCAAGGTCTAATATGCAGGATATAAATGTGCTCAAGAATAAATTAGCTAATTCATTTGCGATGAAGGATTTGGGTGTTGCATAGAAAATCCTTGGTATGAGAATAACAAGAGACGGGAAAAATCGTAAATGGACATTGTCTCAGGGTGAGTACATAGAGAAGGTGTTGGAGAGGTTTAGAACACAAAATGAAAAACCAATTAGTACACCTTTGGCCATCCATTTCAAACTGACTAAGGAAATGTGTCCCAAGACACAGGAGGAGATAAAATACATGTCCAGGGTCCCTTATTCATCAGCAGTTCACAGTTTGATGTATGCGATGGTTTGCACAAGACCAGATATTGCACATGCAGTGGGATTTGTGAGTAGGTATATAAACAATCCAGGTAAAGAACATCGGGAGGCAGTAAAGTGGATTATCAGGTATTTGAGAGGTATTGCTACTCATGCATTATGTTTTGAAGCTTCAAACATTGTTCTACAAAGATATGTTGATTAAGATATGGTAGGTGATCAAGATAGCAGGAGGAGCACCACAGGGTATGTTTTTATTGTAGGTGGAACAACAGTAAGTTGGAATTCGAAACTGAAAAAGGTTGTTGCACTTTCAACAACAGAGGCAGAGTATGTTGTTGTTACAGAGGCTAGTAAAGAAATGATTTGGTTACAGAGGTTTATGGAGGAATTGGGAAAGAAGCAGGAAAATAGCAGGTTGTATTGTGACAGTGAGAGTGCCATTCATCTTGCAAATAACTCAACCTTCCATTCAAAGACTAAGCATATACAACTCAGGTACCATTTCATATGATCCATCTTGGAAGATGGACATTTGAAGTTGGAAAATATACACACTAGCCAGAATCCTGCAGACATGTTAACAAAGGGAGTAACCAAGGAGAAACTGTGTTCATGCTCAGTTTCAGTTGGTCTTCAAGAATGAAGATGAATATGAGAAATTTGTTAGGTCCAAGAAGGATCATAGTCCAACATATACAACAACGGTGGAGTTGTTGAGATCAATCTCCAAGTGGGAGATTGTTGGTTGTGGAGCCTGATTATCTTCTTGATTCAAAGGCCTTTGTTTTCAGTCATGTTTATAACACATGAAGACTTTACAGCCTGGGAGAATGTACACTCCTCCACGTGGGGGACTGCAGAGGGGGGTTACCCCCTCTACAGGGTCCGAGGGAAAATCCCCTGAAGAAAAATTGCCTTGTAAATGTATATTGTAATTTCATTGTAAATCTGGACTATTCATTATAAAGTCGCAGATCTGACGGTAGAAGTTATGTTAGGGTTTTTTTCTCTAGAAGGCAACCCTATTTTATGAGGGAAATGTATTGCAGCTATGTATCATTGTGAATATTGTATTCTGAGTGAGGAGACTGTGAGAGAAAGAAGAGGAAGTTACAACGGGTGTGTTGTAGGTTGTATCCCTTCATTTGTTAGATAATAATAAAGGAAGGACCTTTCCATTTCTTTGGTGGACGTATCCCACACTGGGTGAACCACGTATATCTGTGTCTTTATTGTATTGTGTATCTTCTATGTTTTATTTCCACATTTGTTTTATTTTATTTCTCTGTGATCCTGTTTTTTCTAACAATTGGTATCAGAGCAAAAGGTAACTCATATTACCTTTTGCTTTGATTACCTTGGTTGTGGAGCCTCATTTCTACCTTGAGCATCATTTGTAATGGAGGTAATATTTTTTGATATATTTGTCATTTGTTTCTGTGGATTCATTGATTGGTTGAAGTATCAATTTTTATGATTAGGATGTCTATAAGGCATCCTTGCAACCTGATCTTTACTTTGTGTACTTGTAGCTTCTTCTTGATTAACACTTGGAATTGAGTCTTCTTCATAGCCCTGGCTTGTTTCTACTTCGACATGTGAAGACCTCTTTACATCAACTAAATCCTTTTGAGTTGTAAGGTTGACTGGGTCTGTATTAATTTCTTTATCCAGCATGAGGTTTTTTCCATTTGAAGACTTTTGTAGTTCCATAGGTTCAATCATTGTCTCTTTATCTACCAATGATTCCTTATTGACGAGTTGTTCTAACTTGTCCTCTACCGTCTTCTTATCACTCTTCATCTTCTTAATCTGGGTGAGTCAACTTTGATTATGGATTTTTAAATGACAATTCTCTTCATCTTTCTCTGATAATTTCTTAATAAGATTTTGATTAGCTTGTTCTAACTTCTGATTTTGATCTTTTAGGCGAGATGTTTCTTGATTTCGTTCTAGTAAGGTCTTTTCATATTTTTTTCTCTCGTCTTTAATTTGTGCATGCAACTCCTCATTATGTTTTGCTCAGAAAGAATACAATTTATTCTTAAGTTTCTCCATGACAACTTCACTCTGCAAATTTCTATTGGTCTCTTTATAATATGTTAGTCCGTCTTCCAATTTCTTGTAGTCATTTTGATATTCGGTTAGAATAAATGGTTTTCGAAAATTTGTGCAATTAAAATTTTGATTTCTAAAGGATTCTTGAAAATTAAACACCATTGCACAAAATGAACATTTTGCCAAAAATTTAAGATTATTTATAATTGTCATAGTTCACTTAGTACTTCTTCGAAAGTAAGTAAATTCTTAAATGTAATGAATGCATAAGATCCTCAAATAAAATTTAATAATAACTCTTTAAACTTTATCACTTCCCTTTTAATATTCATAAAATCATTTTCTACATACTTTATTTTTCCACTTTTAAATACTTAAACCAATTAAAAATTTAAAATATCTTAGGAGACTTTAAATACTCCTTTTTATATTCTTGACTATTTGTTAGTGGTGGCTAGGGCTCAAGAAACACGACCCTATGGTATAGTTCTTAAGAAATAAATACACACAGACATATATATGGTATGAAATACCATAGGGCAATGATTTTCCAAAACCATGGGCCTTTAAATCTCTAAAGGTAAAATAAAATATTTATTTTTCCACTTCTTTGGAACTTTTTTTTTTTAATTACCTTTTCTTGGTATTCACTTATATTTGTTCAGGTG
>WSFP011537874.1:0-11767 GCA_009831015.1 Picea engelmannii
AGGCTTCTGCAGACCATAGGAATTGGTAATATAACCCATTCCTTATCCGATCCTATTTCCCCATAATGGGCAGTAATGGTCCATTTGGAGTACAGATTGTCCATCATGATTGTGGCAAGGTTCCAAATATTTGCGATCCCCCCCTCCCCCCGTTGCTATGTTGGAATCATTATATACATAGTTACTCTACTTCCAACATCGGGAGAGCATGTCTTCGGCCATTATGTTTTCACATTTTGTCTCTTGTAACAATAGGATATATGGATTCTCTGCTATGATACTATTTCTAAGAACCCTCTGCTTGGTTCTTCCATTAATACCTCTGACATTCCATGAGACAATCTTCATGAGGAAGGTGGAGGAGGGGAGTGAAAGAATCCCTTAGTGAGCTTCTGACCTATCCATAATTGATCATATAACTACCTACCTCACAGATTAGCTATTGGGTGGATTTTCTTCCTTGTCTTTTCCCTTCTATTGGTGATTTGTGGGTTTCCTTCCTTGGATCCAGATAAATTCTAATTCCTCCTCCAAATCTGGAGGTAGCTCCTGCCGTGGAATTGAGATAAACTTTTCAAACTTTCCTTAGTTTCTCAAGGGGGATGAATTGCAGCTCTTGCTTATGATAAGCTTCCTCAAGTCACTCTAGATCTATTTCAACCAATTCCCTCTCATCCAACGCTATTTCCATATCCCCTCCTTCCTCTATAGTATGATCGTCTTCTTGATATTTCTTGTTCTTGGATGGAATGATCTGCTCCAGGATAGGTTCTGAGATCTCTTTGGCTTTACTCGAGTATTCTCTTTTCCGGTGTACTAATGAGGATCTTCGACGGATTGGGAATTCAACAGCTGGTTCAAGATCTCAAAGGAGTTGCTTGTCGATCGTTGTTTGGCTAAACCAAGGACATATTTTTTCTGGTTTTTCCTCCTCTTCCCTTGCACTTGAGTGAATCCATCTTTGGGTTTTTTCTGGGGCACCTGATGCCAAACCCCAGGAGGCATTGAGAGGACATTCTAAGGACAAGTGGCCATGCTCATGGAATTTTTGGTATCTGAAGGGAATATGTTGATAATCAATGGTTTGAGTCCATTCTTCATCATGATATTCTGAGCTTATAGAACTTAGCAGAGGCTTAGAAATATTCATATACGTAGATATCCTGGCTTATGAAATATAGCGACGTTGGCGCGTGGCCTCCGTTGTCTTGACATAAATTCTCATAGTGTTACCAATCCTAGCTAGAATTTCCCCAAGCCAAAATTCCCGAGGGAGCGAATAAAGTCTGATCCACACAAGGGCATAAGTAAAGTCCTCCTTTTCCAGATTGAAATGCTCCATCCAATACCTTAGGTAGAGACCAATAGAGTTAAAAAAATAGGGCTCGTTCTCAAAGATACGATCCCTGTCTTCCAGATTGTGAAGGATAGCAATGAAGAAACCCTTAGAGCCCAACTAAAGATCATAGTGGCCTTTGGGTTTCCACCAAGTATTGATCCACTTATTCAGATCTCATTCTGAGGGCAATAACCCTAGGAACTTGCTTATTAGGGCATGATATTTCATGTATTGTGTTTACTCCTTTACTCTTCCTGAGCTAACTACATAACTTGGTGCCATTGAAGCCTGAGGAATGCATTTTCTTGGTTCCCACGCTCGAGTTACTTTTGGATGGGAGGATTTGGCCTCAACCTCCATCGCTTTGCCTTTATTCATCTCCTCTTGATGTATCTGGTTCGTTAGGTGTGATGGTGGTTCAAAAGGCAGCCACAAACCAGATACTCCAGATGGATCCCTAGCTATCATGTTGCAATATGAGGGGGCTTGCACCCCCTCTTCCTCAGGCATAGATATGAGACAAGGTACGACTGAAGGTGAAGATTATAGTTCAGATGCAGGAGGCGATCGATCGTTTCAAGAACCCTAGTACACCATGACCATCAAACCCTAGTAGAGCCACTCTCTTGGACAAGAGTAAGTTATGAGGGTAAGCCACTGTCAATGTTAGAATGACTTGTTTATGAAATTATCGGTTTTACTCTCTTAAGACTAACAAGAAAGACATCTTAGTTTTACAATGTAACAAACACAAGTAATAAAAAATAAATATCCCTTGATGATGAAAAATGGAGACCGAACAACATCATGTTACTTTAGACATCCTTTGACTTTGCAATACATTTATTTGGGCAGTACCATCACACGGAAAAGTAAGAATCTTAAAACACAAGCCAGGCAATTGATTTAAAATTTCAGCTTTCTTGCTTTGCATTGTCGAAAAAGATTAAATGAGAAGATTATCCTCAACTTTGAAAGTAGGGATTTAAAAATTCACATATGCGAGGGAAAATATAAATTTTGTGCAAATGTAGCAAAATCTCCAAAATGTTTATCTAAATTGGAAAATTCTCAAAAAAACTCTCTAGAAAACTCCATAAAATCTAAGAAAATATGGCAAAGTCTCCAACAAACTCTCCAAAATTTGTGGAAACATAGTTGTAAGTATAGGTTGTATAAACAATAAGGAACACTACGTGTGTGGTCCTTGTCAACAACACCTAGAGAATTTGACCTTAAAATTATTGAGAGCAAAGTACACATCAACATTGTGAGAGAGACAATGATGACTTGAGAGCTACCAAGAGGTCAACTTTGGGAGGAGGTCAATGAGTTTTAATGTGCTACAATTAAATTTAGATTTCATCGTGGAACAAAGGGCATTTTAAAATGAAAAAAGTGACTTTCCTTTCATTAATCAAAGGTGTCATTAACTTTACATTCACATGTCATATTGAATGGATGTAACTTAGACAAACCTTGCCATATAGCATATACTCATTATTATAAGCTTTCATTCACACTTTTTGCAATCATATTACTACAAAACTTTCTAACAAACATTGTCATTGGATGTTAATGTTTATTTACGAATCTATGGTTACAACTTTCTATTTTTTTGGAAGAGATTCATACCGATTTTGTAGACAATCATATTCATGCGTCGGGGAAATAAAATTCCATTTCTTTTTTCCATATTTTCTTTTGGTTTGTTTTATGTGACAACACTTATTCTCTAAACAAGGAAAGGTAGATAGCGTATTGTTATTGTCATTCGCTAGTGAAAACAACATTTAATTTTTAATATGGTGTGTTCTAGAAATCTAGCTAGTTTAGGAGCATAGCTTATGCACCTAAGTTGTCTTGGGTTTGTGCTATATGCTTTGCATGACTAGCCCCACGAGTTGTATGTTGTGTTGGGGGTTCAGGGTTGGAACCCCCAAAAAAACTTTATGAGTTGTTTTTGGACGGTTTTTTGGCAATGGTTTTTTAGCCCATTATAATATAATTACGGTTAAGGAATCTAATCCCAGTTGCTAGATTAGGGTTTTGGATGTCGCAGAATCATATATATTGTATTGTAAATGGTGAATTTAAGTTAGAGATGTTGCTCTAAACATTTGTTGGTTTTTTCAGTTAAGGGATTCTAGAGAATTTTTTTTAGTACTATGTGTGAATGCTATTGTTTTCTTTCTATTTTATAAAGAATCTATATGTGCATTGTGTTACCCCCCAGGCTAGGGGTAACTAAGGAGATGATGTCTCGAGGCCCGCAGGTTGAAGACATGGAGTGTCAAGAGCCAGATGAGCAGACAAAGCCCCTCCTCTCACCACACATCACCATTTATCGACAACAACAACGTCCACCACACTAGCATGGCCCAGAAAGGACAACGGTCTTGCTTCATGAGGTAACAAGTTCCGTCTCATGGTAAGTGTCATTTTAATAATTAAAGAATTTGATCATGTTGCAAAGGATCCTTTCTTGATTATGAAAACGTTTGCTTGGAAATTATACCTTTTTCCTTATTTCACCTTGGTGGTTGACATGGTTTCCTAGTAAGTGGATCACCCTCAGGGAAAGGGTAGCTACTGGGGGTCTCCTTGAAGGGTCATCATTCCATTCCCACCAAGAAGGGATTGTACCGCATTTCATGGGAAGAAGGGGCTAAAGGCCCATAGGTGTTGCATATAGCACTGTAAAAATCAAAATCCATGATTCATCCTTCTAGATGCTTGCCCTACGGTCTTGAGATCCATTAATCGCTTCTTTATGAAAACAAAGGACCTTTTTTAAAAAGAAAATAAATAAAAAAGTATCTCACTTTATGGGGGAATGAATTGCAGTGTTCTTTAATTTCCAATGCACATAGCACTCAATGTGTTCTAACTTCAAGTGGCATTGCGATGCTCTTTTTCTTTCCATTGCACATAGCACTCAATGTTTGGATCGTAAAAAAAATAAAAATGGAAAATAAAGGGTTTGGAAAAAAGGTTGCATTGTAGACGAAGGGACGCAGTGCACCCTCCACGAAGGCACACATAAATGAGACAATATGATCCCTTGATATGTTAAGAACCCCATGCCCAAGTGTACTTCCTCCAATCCACCTCATACTCACTACATGGCCTAGAGAAGGCCTTCTTGGGAAACATTCCTTGACTTGGAGATTGATCTACCCAACAGGGCACCGTGACACGCCTCCCATACCTAAATTTGACAAAGTTTATAAGGTCTTTGAGCATTTGTTTAGTTTGAGAAGGGGGACTTAATGCACTTGTTCGAGTGGTTCTTTTATTAAATGTGGCATACTTGTCATGATTCATATGATTTGTGGACCCTTGGAGGGCGTATTTGCTTGTGTTTGTTGAACCTTGCCGGTGAAAGTCATTCATGAAGGGACTAAGCCACTTGGACCTTCATAGGGGCATGAAAGCCCATTGGATGGATGTTGTGCCCCACACATTGGAGGCCTAAGATGATGAGTGTTTCACCTTGAATGACATCCCTAACACATGAATGTGGCCCGAAAGCATGAAGAATGGATGATGTCACCCTCCTATGCCCAAACGTCCCTCTCTTGCAGCATGATGTCACTCATTTAGGAGGTCATTGGGTGTATTTTGTGCACTTGGTGATGTTGTCGGATTGTGACCCCACACTTTTGCTTGATTTGGGGATGAGGTGGCATCTTTACACCATGACGTCCTAGCCTTTGGAGGCTTATTTTCACACGTTCCACCTTAGAGAAGAGTTTTATGGGCTTGCATGCCTTTATTTTACTATTTTGTAGCCTATGTGGGAAATGTTATCCCCAATTTCTAGGTATAAGTAAGGAGATGATGTCTTGAGTCCCTCAAGTTGCAGACATGGAGTACCGAGAGACAGATGATTGATAGTGTCCACATGCACAGATAGAGACCCACTTCACCACCACACATCCTAGATTCGTGACGATGGCATCAACCACATCAACTTGCTTCCGAAAGATGATGGGTGTTTCTCCATGAGGTACAAATCAAGTATTGTGGTAAGTGTCGCTTTAATATTTCAGGCATTTGAGTATGTTGCATTTAAAGTTCCTTTTGATTATAGAACGTCTTCTTTGAAATTATGCTCTTTGCCCTATTTCACCTTGTTGGTTGACATTGCGCCCTAGTAAGTGGTCACCCTTAGGGATGGGTTTGCTACTGGGAGGTCTCCTTGACGAGTCATCGTGCCATTCCGGATCATACTTACCATTTTTCACACTTCACCCCTTATCTTTTAGGATTTTCGGGTGTATTGACCCAAGAAGGTATTGTACCTCATTTCATGGGAAGAAGGGGTTGAAGGCCTAGAGGTTTGTAGCTGGAAGAATATAAAAGCCAATCATAAACCTTCTAGATGCTTCCCAAGGATAGTGAAATGTCTCTCATAAGAAACTGATGGGACCCGTAAAAAATAACGATATAAAAATGCCAACCAAGGTAGAGCGTGTGTGGACAATGTTTTTCATGCTTAGGTAGAAGTCCCACACATGGATTCAACTTGGGGAAGCATAGTGTGACCAGGGTAGAGTCAAGGTGGGAAATGTTTTTCATGCTTAGGTAGAAGCCCCACCTTGAATTCAACCTAGAAACATCTTAAATAATTAATGGCAATAAATGGGCTTGGAAAAAGGATGCATTGAAAACGAAGGTGCAACACACCCTCTACAAAGGCACCCATAAATGAGACAATACAAACCCTTGTATGTCATGAACCCCACTCCCAAAAGCCTTACCCCTATCCACTTCATCTTCTCCACATGACTAGAGAGGTTTCCACCTAGGAAACACTCCTTGACTTAAGGAATGATTCACCCAATAGTTCACCTTGTCAACCCTCCCATACCTAAACTTGGAAAATTGCATAGGGTCTTTGAGAACTTGTTTAATTTGATGAAATAGTTTTTGATGTACATGCTTAGATTACTCTTATATTAAATGAGATTTTACTTTCCATGATGCTTTGACTTGAGATCCTTGGAGGGCGTACTTGTCGGTCTTTGCAGGACCTTGTTGGTGGACGTTTTGGAGGAACAAGCCTAGCTTGGGCCTTCATTGGGGCAAGAAACCCACCGGTTGGATGCCATAGCCCATACCTGGGGGTAGTACAGGAGAGGAAGGTTTCCTTTGGAGGCAAAGGAAGAGACCTTGGAGGTTCTCACCCAGCCCTTGCAAGCCTAACGATTTTCCTTTGGAGGCTAAAACATCACTTTGGAGGGCTTGACATCACCTTAGGACTAGGGTTTTGGTGGTGATGATGTTGTTTTGATGAACACTTCGAATTTTGGAGGAGGAAGACCTTTTGCATCACAGAAATGTAACACACCCGACCCCTAAGTGCTCTTTTAAGGGGTGGGGCATCATAATTTCGTTTTCCTTAACTATCTCAAATCCTCCATTTGGGGTCTCTATCACATGTTGCTCGTCTAGAGATTTCCAACCACGGTCTCCATGCTCAAAACCGAGCTCAGAATTGGCAGATATACCTCTTCCAAGTTCCTCGGGTGTTCATTGGTTAGGGCCACGTGGCTTTCATGTGGATCCAACTCAATAAGCTTCATCCTGAGTTCTCCGATATCCTGGAGCTTCTAGCATTAATAAATCTATGGTAGAGATCCATCCACCAACCAATCCAATGACTGGGGTTGATCCTCGACTAACTCACAAGATAGCGGGGAATTCAGCGTTCGACCTTCAGATTTGAATTCCAGGCCTAGCCCCTTCCCTCTGTCTACAATCGCATACGACCATGGGCTATGACCAAACGCCAAGACAACAGGCGCCTAATTCGGTGCTTCGGGCTCTGGGCTTTTTCACTTCACCATTCGCCAATTCTCCCAAACTCTGAATTGGCGAAGTTCTGAAATGACGTGAGAGGGATCGACGGTCCCTTCTCCCTTTCTAGATCAATGACCCACAAAAACTTCAGGCTCCGACGCTTCGACGAATTCCCAAGTACTCACAACTGCAAACCTCCGAAGTGCAATCCTTCCGGAGTGTTAGATCTTCTGACACCTGTCCTTTGAGATCGACGACTCAGGTGGACTCCGGCCTCCGAGCCTTCGGGAGTTCTTGTTCCACTTTTATCCGAAATGGCTATCCTCCGAAGTAACAGATCGCCTGCCACGCGTCCCTAAACGACGAACGGTTGAGATCCTTTCCGTTACTCGGAGCTTCAGGGATTTTCAAAGCACCAAGCTTCAAATCCTTCGGAGTGGCTCTCCTCCGGAGTTAACGATATACTAACACGCGTCTTGGTTGATGGACGGTTCAGATCTCCTCTGCCTCCCTATCACTTCGGGAGTCTTCAACCTTTTACACCTGCTTCCTTCCAGTATGTTAAACCTATGAAGTACAAGATCTGGTGACACGTGTCTCCTGGTGCCAATGGCTAGGATGGACTTCGACACTTCGAGACTTCGGTGATTTCGCCCACTCCCCGCCTATAAACTCCCAGAGTGTCCAGTCTTCGGACTAAAGAATCTGTCGCCACACGTCCTTTATGATGGATGGTCGAGATCTAATCCAGCCTTCAGGGGTTTTGACGTTACAATATCGTTGTCCTCCCGAAGCGGTCAACGCCAGGTTGACTACATCGTAGATTCAACGGTCGGGACAATTCCCGACAATCCTCATATCTACAACCCAGATTAACTTCGGGACTTTGGGGGATTCACCACCTGTACGATGAATATGCCCAATTCGTCGGACCCGCGAAGTCCAAAGGCTCGAAGGATTAACATACACGTTCCTTCTCCAGATCTGACGATCGTGAAGAGATTCGGCTCCTCCCGAACTAATATCATCCATTCGTCTTCCAAACGAAAGGATCTTCCCTTTCGAGACTTGAATCTTGCTATCCTTCCTGAGCTTCGTCAGCTCTAAAATACTTAGGCACTTTGCGCTATTTCTCCCGAACTTAACACTTAGAGGAATTCTTCCGCGCACCCCTTGTGCTCATTTATCAACTCTAGAACTTAAGAGGTTCTCGGTCTCTGCCTCCCTCGCAGAGAGCCCGTGCATACATGCACTACCTCTCCTGAGATTAACAAACTCCTTCTTCCAGGACACTCAGAACGACTGGGAGTGTTGACATGCACACATGAAACTATGCCCAAGATCGATGAACTCACAGTTCATTTATTTTAACTTAAGACACCACAGGGCTCAAGCATTTACGTGTACAAGCTAGATAATTCCTTACTTTCTTAAATACACAATCAGGAAGAATTAAAGGGATACAGTATAACCATTAAGAAAACATACACATCCCTAAAACATTCATAGGATATCCAACTTTAATCTACAGTTACAGTTCAATTACACAGGATATGAGAATACTTATCTATTACAAGTTGCAACCAACTAACTGACTGTGGGTGTTCGCCTTTCCACCCAACCATAGGCTTAGAGGCATTCATTCTTAGCGCTATGGCCACCCCCGTGCCAAGCCATGATATCACTAGGGAATTTATGCCAATTCTCACAGATCCTTTCTCTTTCACAGCTTCTACAAGGTTTATCAGATGCTTCCTCAACATCCAGCTCGCAGCCTTCTGCTCAGGTCCCGTTCTCTGCAAACTCTCAAAGATTTTCTTCTCTGTCACAGCCTCAACGAGGTTTATTAGATGCTCCCCCAGCATCAAGCTCATGGCCTTCTACTCGTTCTTTGTTGGAAAGCTCCACGCGTTCTCCTCTCTGTCTCTTCCTGTGTGTCTTCTTCTGTCTGTCTTCTCCCCCCTTCAGGAAGGTTCTCCACTTGTCTTATTCCTTCTGTCAAAAGGAAACTTGGGTCAATCTGGGTCTGCAGGACCTTGTGGTACTTCAGGCTGGCCTTCTTCAACTAGACCATGCTTCCATTCATGGGGTGGTTGATGGTTCAACCACCGGTCCTTTCTTCATAAACTGATTACTGCTTCGAAACTGGAGGAGGTTTATTATCCTCATCAAAGGGAAAATTTGGGGTCATTTGACATAATGAACCCTCTCTATAGTTTTCCCATTCTTTCCTCTAGTGATATCATGGCCAGTACTTTCAAGGCTTCACCCCCATAGTCAGTTATTGGAAATCTAAACAATAATACATTTACATTGTTCTCATGCCATAGCATGGTGATTATGATTAATGATTAATTACAAGCTGGGGGAAACAAGGGTGTTACAATCTCCTCCCCCTAAAAAGGGAACACCGTGGCCTTTCTCATTTAGCTGTTTCAGAAATCTTGATCCTCTTTCTTGGTCATGTCCTTTCCATACCCTTGGCCTTCGTCACCTGCCTTCAATGATTTTGGGACAACAAGCATATTAATCACAATTTTATGCGAAAACATCTTATTGTTGTTCAAAATTCAAGAGGAAAATTTCATAATCTAGCACAATACTTATCTGTGCAGCTTGTGGGTTTGCATCCACATGGTTGTCTTGTTATCCAGGCTCACTGTTTTTCCCAGACATACTGATTGTTTTCATGATCCCAATCAATATTTTACAAGAACTATCAGAGTCTCCTCTTCCTTGCGGTCACTCGCCCTCCAGGCCCAGGCTCAGGCATCCCCTTCTCTACTATACAATTCCTCAAGTGATCCATCTTACCTTGCCAAGGTTTTCTCGCACATGAATAATTCCAAAGACTTCATCGAGCCTTACAGTTGAGGCGTCCCTCAGACTTGCTTTGCCGAGGTGTCCCTCCGGCTTGTGTTACCTCAACAAAACATATTCCAGGCGATCATGACTTACCACAAGGTTCTCATATCTCAATAGTGGCCTCTTTCATGCTTTTTAGCTTGACAACCTTCATCTGTCCTTTCTAGACAGATCTTTTCTTCTCACTTGTATCAGTGGTATACAAAAATTCATGAGACATCATCATAAATTCTAAATTTCAGAATTTTATTGCAAATATGTCACCCATAGATCTTCCAATTTCCTCATTTATTTTCAGATCTGTTCAGCACGGAACTAGATTCACCAATTATGGGACTTTCCTTCCCATAGCAGTTTGGCTCAGCATGCAATTTTGGTCTTCCTTATGGGCTTACAACACTGCCATATCCAAGACCCTTTGCTTCCTGCAATTTCAACATTCCTCAGCCAAACAAGTTGTTAGTTCTCATGCACATTATATGTTCATTGCACACTTGCAGTGGTTCACAAACAATGTTAGGACTGTGCACACTAACAATTAAATGCATTCGCTTCAAAGAAAATACCATTCCTTGTGGTTTGGCTTAGCAGGTAATTAGTCTTCCTTATGGACTTATAGCACTGCCATATCCAAGACTCTTTTCTTCCTGCACTTTCAACTTCAATCAACCAAACAAATTGTTAGTTTCCCATGCACATATATTTTCACTGCACCTTTATAACGTCATCACAAACAATTCTTAACTTGTGCATGCTAACAATCAAATCACTTTTATCTATTCGAGGATATAAAGAAAAATGAAATTTCATTCCTTACACATGGATCAGTTCAGTATATCAACCTTTCCAGATGCAATTCAACATTAAGTGAATTTAATCAATGTGCCAATGTCCATGGCCACATTCACACATAATGCGCCCTTGTATTGATTCCAGATTATCACTTTTCAGGTTAGGCACTCTCGCCAAGGTGTGTTGGAATACAACCAACTTATTATCATATGGATTCTCTATCCATAATTATTATTTTAGCATAATTATATTTTCTTCTCTAAATCGATCACAACCTTAAATCGTCATTCATAAAACTCAAGGTTTCACATGAATGCCTTTAAGCATTCCTTGATTGGTCAATGCATTCATGACATATCAATTCATGAATTCTTCCAAGGATTACAAACAATATTTACTACCAGAGGTTCACACCTCCATCATTGAGGTTCTCCTTTCTGAATCATACCCTACTTGGGTATCCAAGGCATACAACTCCCTTTCAAAAGTTATAACATTAAGACAATAAAATATTTCAGAAGGGGTTCTTACCAAATCCCTTCATACCTTATGCCATATAGGCATGAACATTTTTATACCGGTTCTTGGCTGCTAGCACCCTCTTTTTGTTTTTTTTTTTGTTTTACCTCATCAACAGTGCTTTATGGGGACTTTTACAGCCCTGTCAACAATATTTCAACCACAACCTTCTCATGGTCATCCTCTTCTTAAGGTTGCCCATCATTAGCAACTGTCTTCCTCAACAACCCCAATTCCTTTCTATACATAGCATGCATCATCATAATCACAATTATATTAGTTGTAATATTAAAAAAAAACATGTATTATAACATTCAAATCCATAAAGCATATTCAAAATGTCCTAGCATATCTTTATGCACTTCATTACATTATCCTCAAATGTTTCCATGAGTGCAACACACAGATCTCGATTGTTTCTACAACAATACAACCATCATCACT